>VXBQ01017103.1:65794-159325 GCA_013400175.1 Phainopepla nitens | reverse complement strand
AGGCCACCTGTGCTCCAGGGCACGAGGATCGGGTTTATGGTCACCACCACTCTGCATACACAACTTGGCCCTTCTGTAAAACTTGTGCCACTCAGGCAGAAGGTGAAACAAACATGATGCTGAGATCTTTTATGCTGGAGCACGCTGGGTTCCACATCCATAATGACACCTTTGGAACTTCTTCGTGCCTTTACCAGCTACAACTGGGATTGTCTCCTTAATGCTTCTTTCAATTACTGCAGAAAAGACAAAAAATAGACTTCATTTTTCTTATTTCTGGGGCCCTTATTTGTAGCAGAGTTCTGATTGTATAAGCCCCCATATGTGTCAATGTCTAAGCATAAGGACACAGGGTCTGAATCCCTTGCACATGACCAGGCAAGGAGTTTTTTGCATAGATCATGGTTTTACTGTTCAGACTGGAATTTCTTGAGCCACGAAGAGCCAGTCAGTTCTCTCTCTTATGCCTGTAGGGAAAGAATCAAATAGAGCCACTCCTTTCATGTATACAGACTTCCCTGGACAGTCTGGATTACTCTGGAGTAGAGGTAGGAAAGCCAACATTAAAAAATTGGAATGGTCACGGAGTTTGATCCTGGTGGAAGTCTCAAGTCCCAGTGAAGATGGAAACAGCACTGAACTGTCACTGTGGTTCTCCCTTTTCCATTTTCAGGCTTTATTTTTATTATCAAAAGCCCTTGGTTAGTCTACAAGACAATATTCAGAATTAATACAGTGAATTAATTTTTCTCTGACATTTTGTACCTTAGTAATTTCTCCTCTACAGTGCAAGTAAATTTAATGTTCAGGTAAAATGGTTATTTTCTCTTGACACTAACACTGAACATTTCCTTCTATAATGAGACATTCCAAGTAACTGTTTTAATTCCCCAAAATGTGTGGAAACTTGTATGTATAAATATAAATTTACAGGTATATACCCATATATATGACTCACTGAAATGTGAATGTCAGGCATATCTTTACTTCAACTTTGTTTAAGCAAATTTATAATCAGAATCACAAATGAATAAAATTAAAATAAAAATAACATTTCTCCCGTATCTATTTTAGTGGTGTGGTTGTAGAGAATGAAACATTGGTTTTTGAGTATAGCAATGAACTTTGAATTCATTAACACCTCAACAGTCTAATCTTTTATTATCTTACACAAAATATCCCCTGAACTGATCTTCTGTACACTTAAAATACCCCATTTAACTGAAGTCCAGTTTTTAAAACTACATTAATATTTTCCCAGATCAGCACAGTTCAGCTATGTAAAACAGCAAGTTACACCACCATATTTATTTTGACTGGGACCCTTCAGGATGTTTTTATGCCAAAATCTAGAATCATATTGCCTGGTGTAGGAAACCCATAAAAATTAAGTAAACCTGTACAAAAAAAAATGAAGGGTTTGCTCCAAAACCTTTCCTCCATACAAGTATTGTAATTTTTTTTGCAATATTTGTGGACCAAAAGAGATTTCAGATTTTACTGACAAATTTCCAGTGTCTCTTTTCAAACCTTTTGGGTCCATCAAAACCCAAGAAACAACAATATTGCCAGAAGATACTATTTACTAGGAACCATGGGCTACCATTTGGAAAATATGACTTGAGCAGGACGTCCTTTCAGATAGCACCGTGCTCTGTCTCTGGTTCCATCAGGTCTTTGCATATTTTAAACGATATTCTGAAATATGCTTATGTTTTTGGGGTTTGTTTTTTTTTTGGGTTGTTTTGGTATTTTTTTTTTCTTTCTGGAGATCAGATTTTCTTATCTGAACTCTTTTAACAAAGGTATTATGCTAAGTATAAAAGCTGTCCAATTTTTTCCAACCTTTTGCTTCTCTCTAAACCACAGTCATTTTGTTAGACATTGAAAATGTCTTGATTTAGTTGTCTTGCTATTTTGGGCCTGTCCTGCCCCCTGCAGTGGTAATAAGGATGGGGCTTCCTGCTGGGTCCTGAAGAATACCATTTCACGGCCGCCACATAGCTGGCGGCTTTTATTTATGGAGCCAAGAAAATGAATGGGTATTAGTGTCCAAACATTTCAACATGCTCCTGTGGCCATGCACAAAAGGGACTGATTTGCAGCAAATTTCCACTTATTTTCCAAAAGTATTTACCTTGCAGAAGCTTGGCTGATCGCTATAATGGCATAGCAGAGGGGAAAAATGACCATTTCAGAACCCAATTTTTATATATGTTTCTGAACCTTAAAAGTGCTATACTTCTTCTGAATAAAGATAATACACTAGGCTGCTAGGCTTTTATGGATATGTGGCTAATGCCAGCCCTTTTTTCACGAGTGTCTTTACAGCAGATGAAATAGGCATTACCTAAAAGCAAGGAGCTTACCCTGCAATGAAGATGGCGTGGGTGAAAGCTCTTGTGAAAGACAAAACTTCTTTTGAACCCTGCAAATGGCAGCATGGCACCTCCAAGAGGGGTTTCCAATACCTGTGCTTGTACCTGCCTGCTGAGGACAGCACAGGGTGTATTTGATACTTTCCCTAAACGACCCCAGGGAATTTTGGCCAGGACTTTCAGCTTTCAATGATCCCTGCACCATGATGCTATCCTGAAAACATGCAGATCTTGACCAGGATTCTATACCAGCAAAAACTGGTGAGAGACGCACGTACCCTTTAAATCACTGAAATGTAATAACCATAGGAGGCTGTTAAGGTACACTTGCTGAAAGTTCTGTCCAGACTCTGCAAAGTTCAGGAATGCAAATTAAAATCTTGTGCTCGTGTCTTCTTAAGCAGTTCCAGACAAGCTTTGTGGCAGCAAACTTTTAGGGCAGTCAGCATGTGGGTGTTAGATGACAGAAAGGCTTAGTTAGATAAAATGAAAACTATTCTTAGTTCTGCAGGTGTTTGCAGGTACCCAATTTCAGGTGCAATTCCACGTATACACACTCACAGGTGGAGACTGTGTGCTTGAAGGTCCGCACAATAATATTTGTAGGAAAGCCACAACAAAAACAAAAACTGGATTGCTTGTACTATAACATCTTTTCTTGGAAGTTCCCAGCAGGTAAGTTGTGAAGTCTGGATAATAGAATCACACCACTACAGTAGCTGCTATACAAGTTTATGCAGGTCACCAGACACTGCAGCCTGCAACCCCTCCCTGTAAGTTTCAAAAGAAACAATACAGGAAAGAAAGGCTTGGCAATGACAATATCTTTGAGGTATTTTTTCCATTTTATATTTTTTACTGAGATATTATTTGAAATACAAACCGTATTGCTACTGTGCATGGTTGCCTCACCTGCATTAAAATGCAAAACTATCGTAAATTATTTTCTAATTGATTAGTTGTATGTTATCTGTATTTTTTGCCTTTTATCCTGGAAAGTCATCTGGCAATTATATTAACACTCCTGATTTAGCTCCTGGTCTTCAGTGTACCTCTTTTTCTCCTGAAATCTATTTACATAAATGACAAAACTTAAACAAGAGTTCTATTTCACCACAGTGTTTGAAAACCTTGCAGAGTAAATAGGCCCATAATGAAAAAAATCTGAAATCCTGTATTGCAGCAACCCATCTGGAGCTGCTTCATCGTTGCAGCACTTGCTCCCTACTCCTTTGTTTCCTATTCAGATTCATTCTAGTCAGAGTCTCCATCTCCTAAATCTATTTTCATTCAGGCAATCCCAAAGAAACAGCACACAACATGGGTAAATCCTCTGCAGGGAACAACTCTACCTCCTCCTGTTATCCCACCTTCAACTGCTGGTATCAGTTTCACTATATGTATGAAAAAGAGATGGAGGAATGAAGTGGTGGAATAGAGAGCAGATAAATAATCTCATCTGTTTCAACATCTTTCAAACTATTCATGAAGCACACCAAGAGAAAGAGCAATGGATAGGTGAGAGATGCTCTTTCCTCTTCTTGCTCCCTAGAGTTTTATGAGATTTTGCTCCTCTTCACATTGCACAGCAGAACACACCATGCACCAGAAAAGCGTAGGAAGGAATAAATAAAAGGTGCAACTGGAGGAATCTCTAGGAAAGGAAAAATCCTTTCTGTGCACCTCAGCTTCTCCCTCTGGAGAATGGCCATCACAAGGTTCACAACAGAGTGTTGTGAGGGTTTGCTGTGAATTCTGGAAGCACTGGGTAATTTTTAAATTTCCACTCAGATTCTGATGAAACCGTGGGTCTGTATGATACTTAATGAAAACCTTAGAACACCTTCACAGCTAATGTAACAACTTAATTTTCCAAAGCAATCAAGGCCAATCAAATACCAGACATAAGTGACCTGTTTTATAACAAACTATAATTTTAAACATTTCAAAAATAAGAATATGCCATTAGTCTCCCTACCTCGCAACAGTGCAATTAAGACCACGAATTGGTGAATTATTGCATTTTATCCTGGTTAAGAATAAGCTGTCCTGAAAATTCTCATAGAAAGTAGTGTATATCAAAACTTATTCTTCCCACTAAGCTTTGATTTCATTTTGTTGTAAAAAAGCAGGAAAATTTTAACAAAAGTTAATACCTTGTTGTCTCTTTTTTCCTTAGTGTATGTTGGTTTATCAATGATTGAAAAGTCTATCAAATCCTGCTTCAGATCCTTTTTTAAATCATTAGAAGTGACTAATCCTTAACCCCCCAATTATTATAAATGTTTCATCTTGTCAGGATAACAAGAGGAGAAAAAAAATAAAAAGAGAGAGAGAATGAGAGAATGAAACAAATTTTACTTTCTTTTTTTTTCCTGAGGTTAGGAATTACCTTTATCAAACAATGGCTTTGCATGTTACGGCATTAATTTTGCAGTAAATTATAGTGCAGGTAGGTGGAATTGCTCACATTGCTTGACCAAAGTGTCTGACCCAGCCAGACCTCTGATTGATGGATAGTTTTTCATTTTCCTCTACTAGTTCTATCAGACAGAATCAAAAAACTGGGTGAAAAAGATCCTATTTCATGTAATAGTATTTTGTTATATATCATTAGCACTTAATTCTGTCACCAGTGCCATGTCTGTGTTAACTAGGCCTTTCAACTTAATCCCTCACACCTCAGTGTGACATACAAGGATGTTGGGAGGTTATGCAGGGAAAAAATTAGAAGGGCCAAAGCCCAATGTGAACTTAATCTGCCTACTGCTGTAAAAGACAATAAAAAAAGCTTCTATAAATACACTGGCAACAAAAGGAGGGCTAAAAAGAATCCACATCCTTCAGTGGATGCAGGGGGAAAAACAAAGTGACAAAGGATGAGGAAAAGACTGGGGCACTTCTTTGCCTTATTCTTTAATAGTAAGACCAGTTGTTCTCTATGTACTCAGTCTCTTGAGCTGGAGGACAGGGAGCAAAATGAAGGCAGATAATCCAAGGAGAAATTATCGGTGACCTGCTACACCTCTCAGACACACAGGCCTGGATGGGATCCACCCAAGGCCACTGAGGGAGCTGGTGCAAGTGCTCACTGAGCCACTTTTCATCATTTTCCAGCAGTCCTGGCTCACTGGGGAGGTCCCAGCTGACATGAAGATGTAGTAGACTTGGCAGTGTTGCATCAACAGTTGGACTTGAAGATCTTAAAGGTCTTTCCCAATCTAATCAGTTCTATGATTCATCTTGGACAATCTATTCACTAAAACTCTTGGTGCCAATCAGTGAAACAGTTCAGAGACCTCTGCAACTTTGTGTCTTGGTCCAGGCCCTACAAGGGAGTCTCTTTCACAAAATTAAAAATGTGATTAGAGTATAATTAGAGCTACCTTGGGTCTAAGTTCCTAAAGTATCAGTCCCAGTGCATTCTCAACTGAATATGAGCCCCTGGAACCTCGGCTGCTCACCTGAGTAACAACTGCATATTGAAGTTCATGTGGCTGTTATTCCAGTACTGTTATTCAAGGTACTTGCTTTAGTTCAGACACATCCACCTGCTGTATTACACCTCTTTATGGCTGCACAGAAGTTCAGGCCTGTTCAGGACCTCTTTTCACCATGCCTTCCATGTCTTGGTGAATTTTATGTCTCTACATTGACTGTATCTTCTGTTCAGGCCACAACCCAGGCTTAAGTCCGAGCCTGCCTTAAAAGCACAATTATTAAGGAAAAGGTGTACACAGGTTTTTTACATTCATGAGAATGAAACTCACTTTAATGCAAGTAGGTCTCATGGCAAAGGTTTAACAGTGACTTAGATGAAACCTCGGTCCTTTTGTAGGCATTTTTAACAGAGTTGAATTTAAGTCAAGATAGATGAAAGGTAAACTAGTCAATGAGTTTACTTTGCTTTGCAGCTGCAGTTTTATTATTGCCAGTCTTACTACTTGAAAGGGGAGAATGAGGCAGTAACTAATAAACTAAAAAAAAGCATGCAGCTCTGGCAGCAGGAATTTCAGTGGGTGGCAAAGCTGATCAAAAGATAATGAATAGATTTGTGAAAATTTAAATGTTTTATGTCAAAGGATTCAAAACTTACCAATTTTTCATCTTTGTCAACATTTCCATGACTTAATCAGAACCACAAAGTACCTGTAAGAAATACTTATGTTCTGCAGAAAACTGCTATTTCTTGTACTGTAGTTTTACACATACCTAGTACATAACAATTTTTTCACACATTTAAACTACCAGATCACGCTTGCAGGGTGGTAATACTTGTTCAGATTATCTTCAGTGCATGGCATATCCTCTCACATTAATGTGTCAAATCATCTCAGAGACATTTCTGATTGTAATTTCTCTTCCAAAGTTGTTCCCTCAAGAAGCAAACTAACACTGTTTTCTTTAGTAGAAGTTTACTTATTCTCAAAACCAGTCAGAGTTCATGGAAGAGGCAAGGATCAACTCAAATGCCCTAATTACAGAATATAACTGGGGCCCTAATATGTGAGCTTTTATTTTTATATTTCATGCTACAACAGCATTTAACCACATTTTGCAGGTTTTTGCTTTCTAACCAAGGACTATTGTTCTGGTGTCTCTGTCCCTTTCTGACACACTGCAATACGAGTTATTTGGATGACAAGTTGTTTGAGACATAAACTGGATATTCCTTAACTAAACAATGATGTATTTAGTAAAAACACAAGATAGGTCAGAGGCAAAATCTGGTAGACATATTTTTTCACCCTTCTCTCTGTGGAAGTATCTACTTAATTTTGAAGATACTTCTCTCTGACTTTTATCCTAAGTGTAACTTCTTATTGGGTTGGGTTTTCCTTTGTTCTTGGGTTGGTTTTGTAGTTAATGATTCTTTTAACACCTGCGTCTGCCATGAATCTTTGCTCTGAACCAAAGATACATTGCAAGTGCCTTACCTCAGCCACACTGAATGTATATCCAGAGACATTCCACTGGTTCCATTGGCATCCGTCCATATGTGCACAACTGTAAATGACATGAAAAGAAACTGGCCTCTGATATGAAAAAGGCTATTTATGCACTTTCACAAAGGACAAAAGTCTTATAACTTTGGGTCTACACAGAAATGAGACACAAATATGTTAGTGAAAAGCCCCAAGTTTTCTAAATGTAGATGAGCACAGATTAAGAAAGCAGTAATTAATTTCCTTTGACCTCAAGCTGAAATTCCTTTCTAAAGCTGTCATAAAGAGAAAGAGGCCAGAGAGAAGAAGTGAAACTGTGTAACAATGCAATTAAACCCTTGTAATGAGGTCAGCCATTGGACTTGTTGCAACTGATATCATTATAGCAATGAGGAGGCATTATACGATGGCCTGATTTTTTTACAGGATTCATTTTTTTCTTTAACTCTTTAACAGTCAGATATGTATTCTATAGCATTAGAAAATAATTGTTAATCACCAGAAGAACAGGCACAAGCTCTATTTTCTATGTCTTAAGTTCTTGTTATGGATGCGTGGAAAAACTCCGTGACAGTGGAACATAGGACAATTTGATGGAGACAACCTTCCACTCAAACTCTGTGTTGCATTTGCTGTTGGAGCTTCCTCCCAGAAACTCCACTTCCACAATGAGAGAGAGTAACTTCCAGCAATCTGCTGACAGCTGGTGAAGGGGAATATTTGACTCATGTGGGAGTTGTGGTGCTCAAGGAAACATGAGCAGACCTGTAGGACTAACCTGAATCTGAAAGAATCCCAAGTAGTTTCAATCTCACTTGAAACTTGTTGATTCATTGCAGGCTGTAGGAAAAGAATCTGCTCTGCTGGAAGAGTATTCATTGGTTATTCATTGGTTTCATGTGTTCTGCAAACAAATGTTTTGATTGGTTAGGCATTAAAAAGAAATAAAAACTTAGGAAACTCAGATTTGGGCACAGATTAAAGGAGATTTAGATAGGGTACATTTTACATAAAGCTTCATTAAATAAACAATCATTTCTCAAGTGGAAATCTAAGTTTAAGGTATTTTCCCTTTTTTGAGGGAATGTTTTAAGTATCGGGTATGCAAATGACAGCCACCTCTGTTATTACTTCTCTGACTCACCTGGAGTCACTACAACTGAACTTGTGTTACCTTTTTCCTAATACTATTCATAGATCAACTATTCATAGATAATTAAATAGAATAATATTAATGATAATATTAATAATAATAAATAAGAAGTTGCAGGTCTTCCTCCAGCCTGTGCCTATAAGTGAATCCTTACTAGTGTTTGTAAGATAGAGGTATTTGGGTTTAAAAAAATCATTTGTGATTATGAATCCAAAGTGGCCACAGGTCTGAGAAGATGAAAATATCTACAGGATAAAGAGAAAAAAATTTAATGAAGAAAAATGGTAGCTTAAGGGACCTTAATTATTCATATCACAGTTAGCCCTTAAAAACACGCTGGAGTAAACCTGAAAAGAAAAATAACCTGGGAAACTTAAAATGCCACAGAGGAAAGATGATTTCTTGATGAAGAGTAAATTCATTACCTTCAATGGGCCAAGAATATTTCAGATTTTAGCTGCCTTTCTTGAGGCTTCAGTTCCTCTGATTCCTCTGTCAATACATATATGAAGGCATAAAAAGGCAATTCAAACTGATATGTGGCATTTCTTCTTCCCCTCCTCCATTCCTCAAATTGTGCAGCTTAAACCAGCTTGAACAAAGAAGTTCAAAGCACCTTCACCTTTTCTGAAGAAGTTCACTGTCCCCTGTGTGTGCATTATACTTTTAAAAGAACTATTAGAAGATGGCTTACTGGCTGGAAATTTAAAAAAAGCACCATTTTCTTGCACTCTGAGGGCTGAGTCACCAGTTCAGATCCCTTTCCTTTCACTGGTGCACTGAGTAATTATCTGCCTCAGTTTCCCCCCAATGAGTATAATACTACTGACCTCTGCAGAGAGCTGTAAGCTTCCTGTGAACCTCTGTATCAAGTGTGAAGCCACAGCATTATTAAAGATATTTTATACAGGGGCAGCTGAGTGACGTCCTATAAATTGTCATTTCTCTCCAAATGGATCACAATATAATATTTCCCCCAGAAATACATTTATTATTTAACACTTTTCTGTGAAAGGTTTCTTTTACATTGCAAATGCTCAGAGTTCTTTCATAGGTCTTAGACTATTGACCCTTTACCTTAAAACATGCTATTAATGCTTAACGCTGTTATTAGTATTCAGGGAAGTAATGATTGGTACTAAAATGGAAATGTGCAGTAAAAACACCTTCTATTTTGTAAAATAATTATGTAGCCTAATAATTATTTCATACGATTCTTTTTGATTGATAGGGAAAGGGCACCAAGAAGTTTGGAATCATGATTCTTTAAGGTCTACATTCAAATTGCAGCCACCAGCACCATTGTTTCAGACAGCTACATTTTCCAAGAATGGCAACAGGATGATCCCTGGTTCTGTTTGGATGAGGGTTACATCAGATAAGGGATACTTAATTAGCTTTTTTTTGTTTGAATGGCAAGGAATTATAATTCTATAAAGGGCAGCTCTGCGTTCTTGCAATTTCCAAGTAAGTCACTGGTACCCTGGAGGTCAAATATAGTTCAAGTCTGCAGTGAAGTGAGACTACCTCCTTCCACTCTGCTGTCATCCCACCTGACCCTAACCTGGTAAAAGCATCCCCAGTGATGCCAAAGAGGCCTTTCCATTCTCTGTCTACCGGCTACACTGGTCTTTCACATTTAAGGCTGCCAGATAAATGTCAAACTGCAATGTTCTTGTGATGTTTAATGGGAACCAGGCTGAGAGTGCTTGAACTTCTTTCACTTCAGAGAAGTTTTTGTCACTTTGGCTTAGGAGGAAAAACAAGTTTTAGATCAATAATGTCCATAAATGAAGTGCTGAGTTTTCTTAGCTGATTTGCTGCTTGCTAAAAAAAAGATGATAATTGAAAATCTACCTGGGTGCTTGTGCCGGTGTGTAATACAGAAATAGCTGCAAGATTATTGTTCCATGTTTTACAGAGTTGGTTAGTTCTAGCTCTATTCTTTTTTGGAGTGTGTAATATTAGCAACTCTTATAGTTGCTTTTCTCACAGATTTTCAGATTCAGACAGCTATATCTCAGTGTCTGTTTGCACATATAACTATTTTAAACTATTTTGCTGGGCCTGTTTTGTTGCCAATTTTTCCTTCAAATGCTGTATTAAAATTTCAAATAAAAAAATTAAGCCAGGCTTACTACTTATGATATTACAGCAATGGATTGGAAACAAAATGAAAATTACAGCTGTAAGAAAGGAGTATACATGTACACAGATAAATTAATTTTTTGTAAATAATTTTAAACAAATGTTAACATAAATTTGGAAGTACTGAGAATTCTTTCCCATCATAATGCTGATGGAGACAAGGACTTCTGAGGTTTTTACCTCTACATTTACCAGCAGAGATTCCTAACAGAGCCAACATTCAGCAACCATAAGATTCCTGCTCATCACTCAGCTAACCTGGGAGCTATTCAGATATTAAAGTGATAACTGCCATAATAAAACTTCAAGGCCTTTTTAAGAGTTGTTAGAGGAAGAAAGGAGACTCTCCTGCCAATTCCACTACAGCTTCTCAGCCATGAATGCTCTGGGTGGAACAGAACTGCTCTCCTGGATCCCAATTTCAGTTCTTACACGACTACTGAAAGACATCAGCAGCGCCAATAAAAGCAGTAAAACACCAGCAGGATCAGCAGTAGGAGCAACAGCTGGCCAGATACAAGAAAGGAAATAAAATGTACCATCTGAGGGTAATCAAGGGATTAGTTATGATTCATGAGTCACAAGTCCTTTCTGGACAGACTCCTGCTTTGATCTAGCTACATATGGCCCTTTGCTCTGGCTCTGTGTCGAAACAGCAAAAGGAGAAACACAGGAAGTGTTAAATGGAAGCAGTAAGTGTGAGATATTCAGAGCTATTTATATATTCACTACTTTGGGACAATTAGCTGGATTCAAAATTATGTGGTTTACTACATAATTAAAATTCAGGTAAGTTTTTACTTCTGTGGCAGAGATTATGATATTAATAAACAATGTCAGTCACCTACTGAGGACATTACCAGTGATATTAGAAAGTGTGAAGATCAGATCCCTGATTCACATCTAGGGATAGAGGAAATTTCAAATATTGTATGAATATTTTGTCACATTTCTCTTAACAATATTGTAGAAAGTAATGAAGTATCGAAAGTATCACCTGATTTCAAATTTGAATTTTTCTGTTTTAACTTCTTTTAGCTCTAATCATTTTGGGGTTTAAGCTACAGGAAAACCTTTCTGTCAGCAGTTAGAAATGTCTTGCAGACCAGGAGTGAATAAGCTTCGTAGACTTCTGTCAGAAAAATTAAGTAAACTCTCCAAGTTTCTCAACAGGGAAAGTATTTTCAAGATCTCAAATAATTTATGTCTCTCTTCTCAGAATCCTCTTAAATATTTTTGTTGCGTTTTGGTATTTTAAGTTACCTTATTCTTTTTCAGTGTTCCCCTTCTTGTGCATTTAAGAATCTCATTTAGACACATATATTTTTTTTACCGAATTTAAATCTGATTTGTAGGGACTACACTGATTTTTGGAGTACACTGATTTTCGTAAGGAAGCAATTCAGCATCAAACCACTCACAAAATTTTAATTCTTTCAGAGCAATTGCTTTTACCTGTTAAGAGTTGCTATAAATTCTAAAATCTTTAACAAGTCAGTTCTGATAGTGTTATGTTTTTGGTTGAATCTGAAACTAGTTCACAAATTACAGTCTTTTTTCAGTCCTATAACACACATTGCAACTCCTCCTCCAGATTACGCAACGATGCAAACGTACATTCCAATAATAACAGTATAGACGTGGTTCCATATATGCCAAGAATATAGAGGTCCTATATATAGAGGGCCTATATTTAGCCTCTACTTCCATCACCCTGAGAATGTAGTGCCAGAGGGAATAATTAAGGGGCAAGACTGGTTGACCTAGACAGCGGCTGACCCGCCCGACAGGCTTTCAGACTGAATTCTCTGGTCTGCTAAAGAAGAAAGCCTCACAAAGTGTCTTTAAAGCACCCATGGAAGACAAGGAGACGGTTCCCTAGTGACTCTGTGATGATGTAAGTCTGTCAGAGATGGCTCAGCTCTCTGCCATCACAAGGCATTTCCTGCCCCCAGCATAAGAGGACAGTCATAAAGTCATATATGGAAGGCAGAGTGGGAACAGAATGTGGTGAACTTCGCTACCTTAGATCCTTTGCCAGCAATAGTAGCGTTCCCTCTTTGTAACCAGAACCATGTGAATCTGAATCTCCAGACCCCTGTGGTTTCCCACTTTGTTCTGTGGCTTTGACAGACCAGGAAAATGGGGCTTGATGGTTATCTCATCCAAACAATAAATCCATCTCAAGCAACAACCTGTCAGACTTCCATGAAATCTGAGTTAGGCATTACCAACCTGTTCTCAAAATGGTCACCACTCCAAACAAGAGGATTTCCTAACTAATTTGTTCCTGAGTTCCTATGCTGAAGCTGTGCCAAAAATACTGCAGAGGGGTGACACTGGAGTTTGACCATAAGGATTGTGTGGAGACTCATTATTTCACACTACCACTACTACAAACAAGTCATCAGATACCACGAACTTCGGTTTACTGATTGAAACAGTCTGAAGGGAATCTCCAAATCTACTCAGAGATGAAAGTCCCTGTGTCAATTCCTTAGTCAACTTTGTTTTATCATTAGGAAATGTAAAACAGTAAGTTTGTAGGAAAGCTATTCCTTACTAGATCCAGCTGGAGCCTTTCAAGATCGGAGTCTAAAAAGCACATAAACTCACTCCTGCCAATTAGGTACAAATGCCTTTTTCTCCTCTCTTCCTCAGCAGCCATAGGACTTGCACTGGATGTGGCTAAAATGGCAGATTTTAGCCAACTACCTGACAACATTTCTGATCACAGAACTAACAGATTGAGTTTATCAATTTCTGTCATGAGTTAAGCCCAGTTACGCACCCCTCCTAAAAGGCTTCTACAGTTCCCCTTTTCCAGAACATGCCATACCCTTTACAGGGTAACCTTTTCCTGAACTCCCTAGCAATTCCCAGCTCAGGGAAGAATGTAGGACATGAAGCAGAAGTTAGTCTGATTGGAAAAAAAAACCCAAAAGCCAGAATTTCCACAAGCCCAGTTGCCTTGTAATGAAAATTGAGGTTTGCAAACTTTTCACAGCAGATAATCTCCAAATGACATTCAAGAAAATGCATTAGATTTTAGGCATTAATAGTACAAAAACATTTTCCCATTCTCACCGCATTCTTTATGATTTCTCTTATTGTATCCTAAGTGTTTGGAGGTTTTCTCCCAGTTCAAAGGTACATGGCTTATGCAGTCCAACTTTCTCTAGAAAAGGCTACCAAATTTCAAAGGCACAGTTTTTAATGCTTCTTAAAAGCCTGTTGAGGAAATACCTGCCAAATTCTGCCTTATGACTAAAGCTGAATTCCAGAGTATACTCACTCATGATCCCCGTAGAGCCAATGGCACTTCTGGTAACTGATCATCAAGTTCCAGTCCTTTGCACATCACAATTATTTTTCCTGTAGATTTTTTTTCAAAGGCCATTTTCAGATAAAGGATGAGGTTCAAAAGGAATAGTTAATGCTTTTCTTTCTTGACTGTCTGATCAGACTGGCTGGGAAGAAGGAACGGGTGGACAATTTTTTTCCTGTTAATTTTGTTAATAGTCTTGTGCTGCAACTCGTCTAGATGCTTTGTGACTAGTGCTGGTCTTTTCTCCTTTTTTCCCACTGACATGCTCTTACCAAGGATATCATTATGACATTCTGTAGTAACAAGCATTCTTCTGTTCAAATTTATATCAATTAGTTTGGGACAGTAATTCAATCGGACGGCCCACTGGATTTTGAAAGACTTGCAACCATGTCAAAGTGGCGACCTTTTTCCTCCACTCTCAGCCAAAAGCCATTTTTTAACAAGGAGCTCTTGAAAAGAAATGCCACTTTGATAATTAGTTATTGATCACGGACAATGCGGTGACGAATACCATCGGATTAGCCAGACGCCAGTGGGTCGCGACACGAGGGTTCCCTTATCGCAATAATCTATGGCAAGAAATATAGAATAAAGGTCATTAAGGCTTTGGTTTTGGGAACACAACCCAGATATCTTAACTTCTGTATTAAAAATAAAAATGCCAAAGCATTCTGGATGCACTTGGTTTTGTCATGAACATGCTAAAGAAGCTTCTGGCTAGGCAAAATTTGGGAAGTTACGCTCTTTAAGCAGCCACATTTAAAATTATTTTGATAAATTAACCCTGCTGTGTCCAGCAGTGGTACCTCACTAAAACACCATTATCTTTCCTACCCTAAAATGTCCATTAGAAACTATTTTGGATCTGTACATAAAAACACCGTAACAATTATAGACTTAAAATATAATGGACTTTTATTTAATCTAATTTAGAAAGCATTTCAAGGCCTGCCTGAAATTGCTTCATGTAAGTTATTTAATGGACAAAAAAATGGCAAAGAACAATTTTATTGCATTTAAAAGAGCAGAAAAGAGGAAGGAATCCATTAGTTTTAGGGTTTCTTTCCAGAGTATTAATGAAACATAGCTTTGCTGAAATGTGAAAGAATATACAACTACCTGTGCTAGAATTTTGGCTGACTTGAGAGACCATTAGATTAGTACTGAAGTAATACAACTGGTTTTGAGGTATGTAGGATAATGCTAGAGTCCAGTTGTAATTGAACTCTTACAATACCATATGAAATACCCATACGTGCCTAGTACTTCACACTAACAAATATATTAATTATAGATCATCATTTCAAATTCAGTACAGGTCTTTACTCCTTTAGACTCTAGACTTGTCTAGAATACATATAATTTCAGTGTGACAATGAGATAAAGAAAAAACATTACGCTCAGAGAACAAAAAAAAGTCCAGAACGATTGACTTATTTAATGTCACATAGGATATCAGAAATCTGCAAATCTAAAAGTCAAACTCAGATTACTTTGTTTCTCATCATATAAAATCATTTCTTATAAACTGATAGTTAATGGCATTTTAAACAGTGTGACTAATCTAGTGCCAGTCAACACTGTCCAAATTGAAGTGATATTATATCTACTTACCATTGCATAATTCCTGTCTGTTTCAGCACACAGCACCAGAAAATGGACACCAAGACACGAGGAACCTCTCAAACCTGAAAGTTTTTTCATATAGATTTGGATACATATCGGTGGGGAAGGACAACATACTCATTTCCTGGGTAAGAGGCATCCATTCTTTCCAGAGAGAAAGAACCTCATTTAGGGTTTTTTTTAGACTGATGAACCCATCATGAACACATTATTAATTTCTTCTTGTATTCAATATTATTTTGTAAAATTCATTATTAATTCAATGTCATTTTAATGTTGCTATAAATTACTATTATCTTAATTTATGACAAATTAGCTTTTCAAAGAGCTTCCAGAGATTAATTTTTATAGCACAGTGTGTATGAAAACATTCTAAAACTGTGTGCAAGGTAACAATTAGAACAGTTACTCATCAGCTTCATAAAGGTAATCTGTTCTAACTTCCGTGATCCGAAGGTTATTTCAGTTTAATGCTGTGACTGCATGAAACAGTCATAAGGAGGAAACTACAATTTCTGTACTGTGTGCCCACAACAAAGGTAACATGATACAGAAGTTAGAATTATCTTATGACAATTCTGCAAGCGGGATGTTTATGACCCTTTCCTGATGTTATCTGGTCATGGAGGCTTTGGCAATATAACTCACCTTAAAAAAGCCTGGGTTTGTGCCTGTTGTGAACTGTTATTTTATGGGTCAGATTAACCGCATTAAAAGAATAATTCTAGCACTGTTCCAAGCTGCTAAAAGGGAAACCTGAAGCGCTCCAACTGACAGCATGCAGATGGTTTCTGGTGTTCCCAGGTTTTCTGTAAGCAAGAAAGACCTCTTTACCTCCCTCAGTAACAGCATGATATAGATGAACATATTAGTACCTCTTATTTAACAATGACAGCTTATACCTAAGTGTGTTCGCTGCATACTATAAAAAAGATCCAAAGATCCACGATGCACATGCAGAATCTCTTGTGAGCACAGAACAAGAAGGAAAAGCTATTCCAGTGCAGTGTACCTATCTAGGCACACTGTAATCTTTCTCTGCTTTTAAGTATCTGGACCCTGGATATTTCAGAAGTATTTCCTTCCCTGATCTGCAGACAGGGCCATTTCTATGAGGAAAGATCACAAGCACATGGGACATCTCTCCTTCCTGACCACTAGCCACAAGGTCTGGAAATCTTCCGAAAAGGATAATGTTATTAATATAGATATGATCATCATTCAGCAAAGCAGAAGATAAATCTCTCTAACTGAGTTTTCACCCTGCAATCTCACCTCTGGGCTTCATAAGGCGATGGAAAGAATACTGTCTGCCAAACACTTGTTTGTGTAGATACCATGGTGATGGGTGTGTGATAAGATACGGATTATTTTTACAACAAGGCAATAATTCTTACCTATTTTTTATCAGGGTGTTTGGAGGAATAATCAGTTAATGTTTGCTCAAATCTGTGAAAGGCCATATAAGTAGCAAGTATTATTATTAGTACCTTATTATGATATTGACTTTACCAGATCAAACTGCGCTACTTTCGTCTACTTAGGTGTAAGATTACCATGAAGTGTTTATATTCCCATAATGTAAATGTTTCCTTGTGACCCACAATATAATTTATTTACAAGAGCCAGGAGACTCTAGAAATATATTCCAGGGACCTTTCTGGTTAGACTTAATGCTTTTACATTCTCAGTTTGTCCTGAGCAGTGTTTGTTGACGCACATTTCCAAAAACCTGTTTGGCCAATCCGTAGAGCCCTCTAGGGCCCTGTGTTTTGCTGCACCAGTAGGCATGCTGTCATTACTCTGGCACTGAAACACAGCTGACAGGAAAAGCTGCTATTCCACCCCTGAATTCACCACATTTGGAAGTGCCTTGTCCTGAGAGCAAAGGCTGGACAACAGTACAAAGTCTGCAGTCCAGATCAACACTTAAACCAAGAGCCAACCCGCCCTCCCTCTCCCCCAAAAAAACCCACAAAGCCACCTGATCTGTCAAGTTTGCTCTTAGTATCCGTACTCCAGGCTGACAGATATTTACTCTCCTCCCCCCAGCCCTTACATCTGGATCAATGGGGACAGGCTTTCCACCCCTCAGAAGATTCACTTACATTAAGTGGCGAGGTGGAAGCAGTGAATGAACAATAGATGGCTGTCAGGCTCGACAGCAGGGCATGGATGTATGAGCGTGGAGCTGACAGCAAGGGCCTCAGAGGGTAAACTGCTTTGCTGGAACTAATTAAACAGATGAAATTATTACATGAATATGCAGATGTTGTTTACATTTTACCATATGGTATTATTTCAGGTAATAACTCGCAGGAGGATCCCTTCCTCTCATCAAGAGGAAATGAGTTGAAAAGGAGGCTCCACGTGTCACCTTTCAGTTGCTAGGCAGACATTGATATGGCAGGCTTCTCTCCAAGTCCTGGGGAAACTCTGCTCCTTGTAGCTATGTGACACCAGAGAGGATTTGCATTCCTCCTACTATGTCATGTTGGAAGAGATTCTCTTTTATTAAGTGTGTCTGCAAAATTTTTACCATAATGCCAAGAAGGCAAACGCTTTTCCAAATGCTGATTCCCAGTGTGTGCTTTATAGGTGAGATGCTGCCAATCTATAGCCCATAGGAAAGAACTGACAGGTCCTTCCAAATCTGTAGAGGCTGGAAGGACATTTCTGCACTGCAAGATGTATGGCCAGTATTTACTGCTCTGCCAGCCTGAACAGTGGATACAGAGGTGTTCCTGTTCAGTAAGCTTACATTCATCCCACTGAAAAGACTGTTCCTTAGAATTACAGAGACAGGACTACCAATGGTACAAAAATCTACTGATTATATGATTGGGTGGGTAGTCAGCTAGAATCTGACACAACGGAGCTGCTGTACAACCTGGGCAAATGCTGAGAACAAGCAACACTGAAAATCTTTTCAGAAAGTGTTAACCATGGAAGCAGGACAGTGAGGGACCATAGGCAATGCACGGGCTGCTTTGGGAGCTGCTTGTTACTAGATAAATTCAGGGAGGATGACTGCAGAAATGTAGCCATGCTCACACTGTCTGCATCCAGTCTCTAATGAAAAACGGCCACAAACCTTGAACAAGTAAATACAATTGTCAAAAAAGTCTAACAACCCCAGTCATTAACTGATCAAAGTCTTCTGCTTAAAGACAAACATGCAACTGTCCTGTCCTTTTACTACTATTCAAAACTCCCATCCTAAACCAATTCAATATTAATGTAAGTGATAGCTCTTTTGGGCTGATTCAGCATCTCATTTCTACAATGACCGTTTTTATACTCTCCAAGGGATAAATGGCACCACCTTTTTCATCATATGCACAAAATATCTTTATATTACTCTCTTTATTGCTTCTTCTAAATGTTCCTGGCTGATATGTGGGCTGACCATATTGATCTTTCCCCAAAGACTCAAGTACCAGATATGTTTCTGCAGCTTATTGATAGGGGATAATGCCAAGTTACATCACCACTGCACTGACAGATTGGTTGCACATTGCCACTGATACATTTGGCTTTCAAATATTTTTCTTAGGTACATCATTTTAATAGATCACTGGGGTCACTGGTGACCCATATCATTTAAGATGCAAAGACATGATGTCAGTGGTGCAAAATGTGGTTTTGGTCAAACTATTATACTGTATTTTTGAAATAAGAAAAATGTTTTCTCTTTACCGCTCTTTCCCCTGTTAAAAAAAAAATATATATCCGACTGAATAGCCAGTATAAGTTCCTCTGGCAATTCTGAGTGCATGGAGAAGAGAAAAAAAAACCACCAGGTCTCCATCACTTAAGAGGTAGTTTTATAGAGAGCCAGTACTCTAAGTTCAGAAAGGGTTTCTTTGACCTAGTCTTCTGACATAAACATTTAGCAGTGTAACATATATATCAAAACAAACCAGAACAGTTCACTTTATGTACACTCCCTTTGGAGAGGAGGTGAGAAAACAAACACAGAACAGATGTTAGTCATGCTTAATGTACTACTGGAGGGTACTTGGATAGTAAGGTGATGAATATGGTAAAAGAAATGAGTATTCTCTTCTGCAGCTGCTGTTCCTAACTGACAAAAAAGCAATAAGTGCTTGATTCCTCTGCTCATCAATGCACCACCTAACAACGAAACACTGACGAAAAAGACTGGATTTTCCTCAGGAAACCAGCACACACAGCAAACGTTGCTGCTAATTACTGACTGATATCCACCTTTCTGTCCTCGTATGGTATTGTCAACAGTCAGCTTTGATCGTGCAAAAATCCACATTCCTCTTCAATAAAATAAATCACTTCAGCAGTCAGGAGAAGTTTCTGCAAATTCCTACAGATTATTTTGTCAAAGTCTTTGTCTTTTTCGTTTCATTCATAACATCACATATTAAACTACACAAAGAAATTTTCCTTCAGGAAACTAATAATTTTTCCCTAGAAATGAGTCCTCTGGGTCACAGGGCAAGCCACAGGTTTTGCTGGGCACACAGGGGGTTCATTTATCTCATCCCTGCCCAAGACCTGCCACTGCACATTTTTGTCTAACCACAACCACGTCTTCCCTGCTGCAATGACACTGGATTGTGGAGCAGATTTCATCTCTCCTTATGAAGTTTTCTGTCTGCCCACAACATGCACTGGTCCTACTGAAAATGAGCCTGGGGAGAAAAGCAACAGCAGGAAATAAATTCAAGAACTTCAGTATCAGGATAAGAGAAGACCTTGCTGCGGGTGATCAGAGGTGTGGACAAGGGTACAAATGAAACAAGAAGTGCTACAAGAGGAGCTGAGAACGTCCTGTTGTTGGCATCCAGGGAGGTGGAGAGTGACTGCTCACAGATCACTGAGCAGGCACTGCCTAAGGCTGTTACAGCTGAGCAGAAATCATGGTACAGCTATTATTAATAGGAGTGTCATAGTGCTCAGAGGTCTTTCAATGGTGTTTGAAGCAGCAAATGAGACATCAGATGAGATGGAGAATAAGGTCCTGGTTTATGGCTCCCATCTTTTCCCATTTACTCTGTCAGAGAGTCTTTGTCCAAGTCTGCATTACTTCAGAACCCAATCTGTTGTATCATCTGACTATGTAAGTAATGTGTTAATGCAAGAATAAGCATATCTATCTAATATCCCTAGAATTCACCTCTCATCTCTTCTCTCCTCACCTCCCCTTTCCTCCCCTTTTTTCTTTTCCCTTTCTTTCTATTTAGTACAATGAATCCCTACTGCTCACTCACTGGACTTCTTTTCCCTGCTCACTAACATGTCTGAAATTCCCCATCCCTTTGTTCTGGCTGTCACACTGTTCCTTTAATGTCGTTGTACTGCTCTCCCCAGCTCACTGTCTGGGTGTTGTGAACTCATGTGGACACAACTGTGCTTTCTTCATGTTTGGAAAATAGCCAGCACATTAGTGATACTGAAAAAAATAAAAAGTAGGTAAACTTTGTTTTCATTTCTCCTTACTCGTCTTTTGTTCTTCTTCCAAGAAACCAACTCTACTTGGCAGGCACCACCTGTGTAAGATAAGTTACTAACACTGTAAGACATACAATTAGGAGTAGCATGTTCATCAAACACACATAATTCATCATGCAGATTGAGCTAAACTATGGCTGCTTACCTCCACTAGAAAGTCCCAGTGAGCAAAGGGCAGCAGAACATCCATTAATTTTCCTCATTCCAAATTCTGTTTCAGAGTTTCATACTTTAGTACTTTGCCACCTGAGGTTTAAATTTTCTCTAGTGCATGTAAAATGAAGTAAACCAAGCCATAGCAAAGATCTGACCCGAAGTCTCCTGGATGAAGGCCCAAACCTAAAAGATTAAATAATTCAGAATACTTTGCCTTCAAAATAAAGGAATATAAAGGAATTTATGTGTGTTCCTGACATGGAAAAGCCACAATTGTGTAACATTTCTGTTGTCCTGATCTGTGCTAAAGAGAAAAACTAATGCCAGATCCAGAGCTGTGTTAATTTCAAATACAGTATTTCACTTTAATGGAAGCAAGATATCAACCAGTTTTGTCTTTTGTGGTTTTCTTGAAGAATTTGGTTTGGGTTGTGCTCAAACTCCCAAAGTAAACCAGAAATCTGCAAAACATAACCATTGTCTTAAATACCATTCCCAAAACCTCCATGTCTTCTTCAAGGCATTTTGTCTTTCATGTGTCGCTGAAACAACCATGGATTTGTTTCTGCCTGGACACAACTTTCTGCTCTGTGCTGGTCTGAACAAATACACCTTTGAAATAACCTGTGTTCTAATTGCATGTACAGACTGTAACTGTGGGACTGCAGTCCTTAAACTGACACCATCCACTCCCTCCTCCTTACCAGTGTTTTCCAAAAAAACCTCAAAGAGAAACTCTAACTCTTTAATGGAATGAAAGAAGTGATGGAGATATCACCATCTTTGTTAAGTTTCTATTCCAGTACAGTCACATATACAAAAAAACTCCCCATACTTCTGGAAGCATTTTACATAGTGACTAATACAAAATATTTCAGCTGTGTCAGCATCCATCCAGTTCCAGATTACATTTTGGCATTTCAGACAAAAGACATCCTGGCAAAAAATTAAACTGAGGAATGGGTAATATGATTATGACAATTTATATTCGTAACAGTTGTGAATGGCAGCACCAGTGCTTGCTAATCCTGTGATAAATTCTTGTTACCTTTCAGTTCTAAGCACATCTATGCAAGTATAAAGCATATTGGAGGCAGATGCTGCAGCAGATGAATGTGCTTGCCAAGCAATGCTTTGTTTGTTGATTTTTTTTTTTTTCATCTAGGTATTCTTAACTGTCATGTTACATGCACCAAATAGTTCTTACTTCTGGCACACTTCATGCACTGTTCTGGGACATGAATAATACAGCTGGCATTTTTTCCCCCCTCACTTATCTCCCTATTCTCTTTTCCACACCTTCCTGTTAGGCCTCATCTTGCAGCCTTTAGTTAAATGAGCAAAACCATTTACTCCAGTACACAGTTAGTGGCACTCATCTGAGCAAAACAAATAGCAAAAAGCTTGAATGAATTGCACAGTAATTAATATTTTAGTCAATTCAATAAAGCCTTTTTTTTTTCCTCCTCCTTTCTTAACCTTGAATCATCATAATAGAATATGATAAAACAGAAGAAAAACTGATTTTAGGACAACTATGTTTAAAATTGTGTTTCTCTTAAAACAACTCACATGAACAGGAGCACCCCATCTGCTCTATACTTTTAGATCTGATAGACAAGAGTGGGAAAAAAAATCCCAAAACATTGGAAATACTTTCTTACTCTTATTGCCTTAATTTGGAAAAAAATTTGTCCCCAAAGATACAACTTATTAACAAAATTGCATCTATTACAACTTATTAACAAAGTTGTACCTTTTTACAGTTTTACACTGTCTCCCATAATTGAAAAACCAGAACATTTTTTACCTGAATTTAATAGGATGAGGCTTGCTGGTGTCTTTGGTATTCACCTGTTCTGCACCACAAATGCCTGCAGGGATTTGAGTTTGGGTTTTTAATGTGTTTAGGAATTCACTCACTTTTATTGTTGCTATCTTCTGAAATTAAAGAGGGGTTGGTTGGCTGCATAGTGAACATAGAAAGGGTATCAGCCTCATGGATTACTTTGCAGACTGTCTGGTTTTGCAGGTGAGTGCACACACGTGCATGCAGGTATGTCCAAGAGAGCACGCATGGATGCAAACCGTATTGTCACAGCAAAAGGCTGGAAAGGTTTGGGAGCTCAAAAGAAATATCTTTCCCCTCTAAACTGCTTTATTACTGGCATTCCCTCCCTCTTGGGCATGTGTTCAGCTGAGACTAGGCCAAATTGGCAGTCATTTCCAGAGCGCTTGGCAGCCCCGTGATCCTGGGAGTTTTCAGCTGACATCTCTCTCCCCACCAGTCTATGCAAGGGTCAGTGGGAGACCTGACTCCCAGGCCCGGGCTTGCTCTGGCTGTGTCATGAGTCAGGACCAATATAAATTAAAACCTTAAAGCCATACTGTGAAGGCATTCTTTACCCCCTGAGGTATTTTTTTTTTCCTTGTGACAGATTGCCTTTCTACTAGTTTCCTATTTTTTCATTCTTGGATAATACAGTAGCAAGTATGCTCCTTTAAGCTGAAGAAAAGGGGAACATCTGGCAAAGAGAGGGTTAAACCTCCACCAAATTTTTAATATTTTTGGTAGATTTGTTGATGCTCAACAAGCAGGAGTGAAATAATAATAATACTAGGGGCTGCTTATCACTTACAAACAATAGTCCAATGACAATGTTCACACTGACGGAAAAAATGGGAGCAGAAATTAATAGTGACAGTCCTGCAGGAAACAAGGGAGAAATTGGATACCAAGTTATAAAATACAGACTAATCCAATAGGCACATGCTGCTGTTATTATATTAATATTGTTAAAAATATCAAAGCACTTTAAAAATGGAATTGAACTGTAGGTAGATAGACAGTATTATTTCCACATTTTTTAAATAGAAATTTTCACTCCTTGTTTGGCTTGGAGGCATGGATGTAATTTGTTGCTCAAAAACCAGTAGCTGAATGCTGTGAAAAATAAGACTCGGGATTAAAGCCTCCCATCCGAAGGACAGAATCAGGCTACACTGAGAGCTCTCTGTGTTATTAACAAAACCATCTGAGTCACTGCAGATATAAATTTCACTGATGTTGTTCAAAAGTGGGGTGGGCTGTGTTTATTTAGTTAGTTAGATGAACAGGGAAAGATTGTTTTTCCTCCTTGCAAAAGCAAACAGCGAGAAACCCAACGAAACTCACGTAAATAAAGAAGTAAACATGAACTTTGACACATCTCACCCACTGATGAACCTAAACCCACAGCCCAGGCTCAGATAGGGTTAAATCCCTCTTTAAAAAAAAAAAAAAAATCACTGGGGTTCATCACATAAAGTGCATAACATGGGCTGTACATCCTGGAGGGAATGACCACAGCATCGGCATTAGCAGCTCAGGGTGTTGCTGCAGCTGCTGCGCTCTCCTGCTATGCCTGTGCTGCACCTTGCACGGCAGGGGCCGACTGCTGATGCACACACCAGAGCCTGGATAACAATGATGCCTCACAGGAGCGTAATTTCAGCTGAAATCAGGGGATTAGGGAATCTACGTGGCTTCAGATAATGCCTCAAGAGGGATGGGGCTGCCTGGGATGATGCAAGGGAACCCTACAAGGGGCTGCTCCAGGTGGAGGTGCAGGATGAGTGTTGTCTTGGCTGCTCCCCCCATCAGAGATGCTGAAAGAAGCCATGAAGCAGCATTGGTACCCCAGGCCGGGTGACAGAGGCAGCACAAACAGCAGCTGGGAGCAGCCCGGGTGGGCAGGTGGCTCCACGCTTCCTAAAAGACCCGACCAAAACCCACAAAGCAAATGCTGTACGTTGCCTCAAAGCTTGTTCTCTTTTTCAGCTGATCGTGAATAAAAATATCTGTTCCCCCACAGCGACTTCAAGCCAAGCCCACGACCTGCTTTCTTTCAAAGAGGTTTCTCCATGCAAATCATCTCCCTCCCTGCTTTCAGCGAGGATGCGCTTCCTTCCCCTGCTAGTGCTCCATCAGACAGACCTTCCCTTCCCACCAGACACCGAGACTTGACTTAATAAGCAAGGGGGGTAAAATATCCACTCTTTACACGTAGGGTGTCCTGAGGTACATACAAGCGTCACTCTAAGATGTGATAAAGTAATCCAATGCCGGGCTCAGCCTGCCAGTTCAGGCCTAAAGGGATTTGATTCAGTGTCAAAACCTTTGGCACGGGAGGTCACTCTCTCCTCTTGCTTTTCTTATAACAAAGGCAGAGGGGTTGGGGGGGGGAGGGTTTCCTCTTTTTCTTCTTTTTTTTTTTTTTTTTTTTTTTTTTTTTTTTTGGGCTTGTGAATTCATCAGCTGCTGTTTGTTGAGCAGCGGGCCTTTATTCCGCCTGCTGAAACATTTTCATTAGATGGAGGCCTCTGAAGTGCGCTGGCGGCTGGGACCGCGCGAGGACAAAATCTTAGGCCTCTCCAGAAGCTGGCTGATTGAAATCAGCACTGTGTCAGGGGCTGTCATATCTCAGAAAAGACATAAAACACACGGAAACATCAATAAGCAACAAGCCTCTGACAGCTCTGAGACATTCCAGATGACAAGAAGAGAAAAGGGGTAAGGTTAGGGCTCATGGGGGATATTTAAAATGCCTAACAGCCAGCCGAAGTGTTGGCAGGCTTCAGGGAGGCCCAGAAAAGACAAGATAAAGTCTATCAGGTTATCACCTGGTTTGAGATGGATCCCTCACAGCAAGGCCACAGGGATGAGACAATGACACGACGGCTTTTTTTTCTTTTTTTCTTTTTTTTTTTACTATTATTATTATTCTTTTATTATTTATTTTTTAAATGTATCAGAGAAACAGACTGCATTTACACTGAGGTTACCCA
Source organism: Phainopepla nitens (assembly GCA_013400175.1). Classification (NCBI taxonomy): domain Eukaryota; kingdom Metazoa; phylum Chordata; class Aves; order Passeriformes; family Bombycillidae; genus Phainopepla; species Phainopepla nitens. Next base: position 133,270 of record VXBQ01017103.1, on the reverse strand, counting down.
GACAACGTTTGTGCTGGAGAAGATTAAAAAAAAAAAAAAAAGAAAAAGAAAAAAAAGGAGAAGAAATGTAAAAGAGGGAGGACAAAAAGAGAATCCTGTGAGTTAAAGAATTCTGCTTCCAGCTACCATGTACAGAAATCAAAAAGGATTAACAAGTTTTTTTTTCATTTAATTTCCTGTACACCAGACGCTTTTGTTAAGAGATCAGAGATATTGCTATTTATTGAATTTTTAATATGATCTTTATTAAAAGGCAGCACACATGTTTAGTTTTCTTTTTTTTCTTTTTTTTAAACATGCATGGGTATAAAAATCAAAGCACAGGAATGAACCATGGTTGTTTGATTTTGGTCTCTTTATATTATGGTGATTCAGACTCTTATTTAAATTTTAAAATAATAAAAACTCAGCCCACATAGAAATAGCCCCTCATCCTCCTTTTAACTCACATCTATTCTGCTAAGTAAGCAATGGGCCCAGAGCAGCACTTTGACCAATCAAATAATGAATTCTGCCTTTGGAGTCCGGGTAAGACCAAGGAATCAGGTGTGTAGCTGAGTAGAAAGGGCTATGTGTAATTAAATCACCATTGTATGTGCTCATTTATTACATGCAATACCCCCAGGTTAGTCTGCAGTATGAACTCTATTGCTAATGAAAGGAGTGAAAATCAAATTTACATGACTCCCTCCCACCTCACAGTTCGGGGTGCAAAGGAACTGGGCCAGCTTGGTCCTGGAAGAACCAAGATTGCTGGAGCAGAACCTGTTTTACCCAGTCATTTATAAAGCACATCAAACCATCCTCTCCCAGTGACAGTCAACAGCAATCCCAGCCCCTCCTTCCTTAAATATTTGGCATGGCATAAAAATACGGTGATTTCTTAAGGTTAGTTTTGTGCTAAAATCTGAGCAAATATCCTGACCAAAAGAGAAATACCTTCTTTTCTATCTGCAGCTCTTTAGATTTTCTTCAGAACCTTTACAACCTGCAACCATTTAAAAACCAGAGTAGACTAAGACTTCATGAAACACCCTACTTGTCTGTCTGTTATGCTGCTCATATTGAATCCATGGGACTTGATGTTGTTTCCCTCTGTATAAATATTATTATCCTGGTCTAAAGCTTGGGAACTTCCTTCTGCTAGGCTTCAGTTCTGTATGGCCTGTGAACTTGCTTGGTCTTTCTGACAAAACTGTAATCTGAGCCAGTGAATCTCAAGAGTAAAGCTGGACATGATCTACCTCATGTTTAGTTCCTTTTTCAGGCAAGGTTTTCACTTTCAAGAATGCCAGCTGGATTTCATAGTGCCTGTAATTCCATATATATTTGTGGACAGCTGTGTCGGGAAACTCCACAACAGCAGCCTTGAGGGTTTTGTTGATCATTGTAGCAGGGCACAGAAATTAGAGGGAAACTGCTGGTGCAGGCCTACATAGCTAGAAGGGCAAAGGACAGCTCTGAGGAAGCTCCAAAACTGAACCATTACAGACAGGCCTTTCTCCCTCCCATCTACAGGCTGGTGCTGCACAGCAGTGTAAATGCAGCCTCTGGAGTTCACCTTCCAAAATGTGATTTGGCAGTGATTCTCCCCTATGGCACTCACTTGTTCTTAAAACAAATTACTCGTGAAGTTTGAAATCCCTGGACAGCATGGGTCACATATTTTAGGAGGATATACTGCCTGGGATTCTCTAAACTGCCTCACACAATGAAGGAAAAGCTCAGGATTGGCTTAAAGACCTACTCCAGTATACAGCTAGTCAGCCTTATACAGAATCAAGGGAAAATCAAGTACAATAAAACACATTTTCATAAAACATTTCCACACAAGCACCAGCTTTATGAAGGAAAATTAATAAGTAGTCAGTAATTCCTACTTACAGAAGACAAATGGCAATTTTCCCTTGTTTGTTGGCAGGGTGTATTCTGCTGACCAGCACAGCACAAAGTTACAAGCACCAGAGGATGCAGATCGCTCGGGTTCTTTTCATCAGCCTTTTAGATCAAAAGCACTCTCACAAAACATGTCCTGAGCCTGAAGTGAGGACAAGTCAAATCTCTTGACTGCATGCAGCATGTGTCAACCTGGACACCTTTTGACCTGCCAGGTTACTTCTACTTCTGGCACCAAGAATTCCAGAGAGGATACCTCATCTGTGTCTTTTCTTTTTAATGGAAAGAGCTATATCTAACATCAGAAGTAATTACTCACTGTATCAATAATTGCAAAGGGTGGTATGCAGATCACAGATGGTCTGTGGGGAGCAGCAGGCATAGACAGAAGGGTCCAGGTGCTATTTGATGTTGGTAGAAGTTAGAACTATCTTCCAGCTTGGAACAGGAGACTATTACAGGAGAGCAAAGGTGAGCTTTCATATACGCCCACACCTGACCTGTGCTTTCTAAAAACCACCTGTATCTCAGGATCTAGTCAAAAATCTGAAGTGGTATGGGTTTTCGTCTTTCTTTTTCCCTCCCCTATAGGCTTTGACAAGTATTTTTCCAAAGGTAAATGCTTTTAGCTTTCCAGAAGAAAACTAGTTTTAGTATAGTTCAAAATAAATATCCACTTTTTTCCCCCACTGTTTTGAGGAGGATCTTTTTTTCAAGTACAGTGGTCAAAACAGGTTTCTCTTCTATCACTAAAGAAAGGAATACCAGGTTTAATTTTTTCTGCTTTTGTCCTTTCTTATTCTTCTATTGAAATCATTTTTTGAAGGAATAAAAATATCAAAAGACTTTTTCCCCACCTGAGATAAAAAAATGGTACCAGAACCTCTTACTTCTTGAAAGAAGTCCACAAGGTGAACTTAAACATGAGGTTTCTGTTCCTCTGTGTGAAGACTCAGACTGTGGAAGCTGCACTGAAAACCTGCCAAAAAACCTTCTTAGGGCTGAAAAATCGGGTTCAGTGGTCACTTCCTTTTAAGTGTGTCTGGCAACCAGCACTATTTCTATGACTGAGGCAGAAAACTGATTTCTATGTAGACTATGAGTATCAGACATTTAAAACCCCCTAAAATGAGATAGGAGATACAGAGGGGCTTCTCACTGCAGTAATGAAAATCTGTTCTGAGCCGCTGGATTCTTAGAACCTGGAGAAGATCAACTTGAGACTGGAGCACCAGTGAGCTCCCATTTGTTTCACATGAGGAATTTTACATGGAAGTTTACAAAATGATGAACTGAAAACTTCAGTGAGTAACTAACAGACTTAAAAATACCTTAATAGCTCACTTGTGTCTCAGCACATTTGAACATATTAAAGAACTGTGCTGAAATTTTAGATCCTCATGGGAAGCCAGACTGAAACATCACTACAGGTGCCACAAATGGGATCCATGCCAGGGTGGAATTGGCCCCATTCCTCTTGCAGTAATGAAGAAGTGATTTCATTAGAGGCCAACATGATTCATTAACATCAGTCATTATGTATTAATACAGGATAATACAGTCAGAAGTGGGTTTTCTTCCTCTTTTCTTCAATGCATGTGGAAGTATGGCCTGAACTGCGATGATCATCTTGGTGATCAGAGTTTGGTCTGAATGCCAATGTCAGATTGTCAAGCCCCCTAGACTAGACAACAAAAAATCCCATAAAGTGAGGTGAGGATAAGGAATAAGACGTGAGGATCTTACAGACAAAGATATTAATAATTCCAGTGAAGAAGGCTATGCAGCTGCTGCAGCAACAACACACAGACCTGTGTATGCATGTGCCTCCTCCTGCAAAATGCTTTGACCAGGACTTTGCAGCTTGTTGCAATGTTGTCTTGGCTTTGACTGCAAATACAGTAGCTCTTGGAGTGCCATCACTAGTAAGGTGAGCAGGATTTACTATGCCTTAAAGTAATTACATGCAGCTTCAAATTCAATGAGTTCAGCAGCAATGAAAGTCCAACAAAGCATCCTGTTCACAGAACACGTGTTCCTGCAGAGCAACACTGCAGTCAGAACTGTGAAAATACCTTTTGAATGTGTGCTGGGAATTAAATCTCATGAAATGGGAGTGCCATCCTGCTGAATTTCCCCACACAATCTGAGTGCATGCCATCAAGTACCACTTCTTGAAGAAACCTGTTAGGTTAGCTAGTGCCAAAAAAAAGCCACTCATCCGCACGCAGAGCGACTGTTGCAATTTGGGAGCTGTGTTCACCGTCCTCTATTTCTTGATTTAAGAGCATTATGAAACTATGTCATTTTGGTGTAGTCTTTTTATTCCCATGGTAATTTATGTCTGTGGGTAAGCATTTTATTTTATCTAAGCCATGGTGCCAGAGTTATTTTCCGAAGCTCTTGAGTTTCCCTTTGATGCCATTGAAATTAAAACCAGAGCTGCAGATAGTACCCATGCTGTTTGTCACAGAGTCAGAGGTTAGAATGCATTTGCTGCTATTTATTGTGGCTCATCGACTGTAATCATTGCTGCTGCTCTTCTCATCATTGATACAAAAATATTAATAACAGACAACAAGAGTGGCACATAACTGACTTTGTCTGGCACCATCAGCATTATAAAAAACACATTACACAAGTATCAGCAAATCTCTCCGTGCTGCAGTAATCTTACTTGCCTTGGGAAAATTTTAATTAAAAAGATGAATTCCAACCTTAAATATTTTATTATTTAGACAAATAATTTGCATTTTTAGTAAGTAAACACTAAAAGATATGTCTACATTTCCTATGTATAGATGGTGTGAAAAGCTATAAAGTCTAATTTCTTTCTAAATTACATCAAAATTTTTTGTGTGTGCTTAAACTAATCATGTAAAGAGCTAGGCTACATATTCTCAACTCCAACTTAAAAATTGTGTCTAACTTATCTTCCTGTCTACTTGGTCCATCCTAGGTCTGAAATGGCCCTTCCTGAGAATTTTCCCAGGAAAAACATTGGTAATTTTTACATTAATAGATTGATAATGGCCACTCACATGAACCCCTCTAAGGGCAGGTCTGTAACACAGCCCAAGGTGAAGCAGCTGCGAGAGATGAGCGTCACCAGCAGGTAACAATGGCATGGCTTTGTCACTCAAACTGCCTGAAAAGCTCTGGGAACCATCTCAGCCTATCCTTGAGCAGAGCTACTCCTCCAGCTTGCTCCTTATGGCACAGGAGACTTTGCAGACATCTGTAGGTGCAGGAGACCCTGCAGAACATGAGTTTGGGAGTTTAGTTTATTTTCACTCTCTAATTTTAAAGCAAAAGGAAGCTCATCACATTTCTGAGTCTGCACTGTGTTGTGTTGGTTTTGCCCAGTTGGGAACTTCCAGTCCTCAACATTTCTTGGAGCTTTCCATGCAGATTTTGGAAAAAAAAATAAGTTTGAAAAAAAAAAAAAAAGTAGGATGTCTGAGTCCTCATCCCAGAGAGAGGCACTAATGCTGTCACCCAGCAATCACATTGTGCCTGGGGAATTATACACTTGGTGCAACAACTGCAGAGCTGTTGTTGGCCCCACAGACCAACAAAGGACCATGAAGCACAGCCAGGCAGCTTTGCTCTGGGACATGGCTGTGAACACTTTCCAGGAAAGGAAATATAACACAGGGAGAGAGGATAGTCTACAATTTATGGAAGCAGCTTTTATAATCCCCATTTGCAGATGCCTCCAGCATCAAGCCCCAGCCTTTTATCCCCGAAAGTAAGTCAGAGCAGAGAGTTTATGCAAAAAAACTGCCGACAGAAAAAAAATAAAGCATGCACATAAAAAAAAATTAATAACAAATGTATGCTTTACAATAATATATAATTAGCCTTTCTTAATTACCGCTTCACTACCATTTAGAAAAAGGTGATGGAAGTTCAATAAAATGAGGTGCTTTTATTCAACAGTAGTCAAATTAATTGATACACTCACATTCTCTTTAATAATTCCATGATACCGTAGATTTCTTTTATCCAAATTTTGGAATATATCTATGTAATAGTTATCTCAGACTGCAAGTACTGTTGCAAAATACTGATAAATTCTAGAAGGAATATTATTAGAGGAGGAAAAGTAATTTCATTACTTGCCATGAGTCTGATTATGCATCCTACAATTCAGTTAGAAGATAGAAGTGCTCTTTCCTTTTAAAAGAGAGAAGAAAAAGGGCCATCAGACCACTACACGAGATATCCCATTTTTCTAGTAAGAATGTACTATCTATCTGCAGCAAATCTGCTTCCAACATAATCTTTTGTTGCTCTTAATTATCTAAAACATCCAAGCCAAAAGCTTCTGTCTCCTCTCCATCACTGCAAAGGCATGAATATTTTCAATACCTCATATATCTTTAACTCCACTAATATGCAATATCAGACCTGTCTGTTCCATCTGAGAATACTCTATCACATCCTTTGATGGCGAGTACCAGGGATGCTATTTACCTATTCTGTGTTGTCTTTACACCTAATCTTGGCTGAGGTTTCAATAGCAGGATCTTGTAATAAATCTCTCTTCCTGAAGGAAAGAAACCCTGCACCTACAAGCATTCAAGTGAATGACTCTTGATACCAGTCATGAACTTAGAGATGTTGCTCTGAGACATAAAAAGCTGCTTCTAAGCCTAATAATTTTCCTGTGATCAGCTTAATGAAAACTTCACTTCAGCTCAATGTACAAATATATATTTACCATGCAGCTATCTATGCATGATCATAGAATATTAATGCACCCAGTCAGAGGGCAGAATAAATGTTATATCTAAAAGAATTTAAATAAGATTTTTTTTTTTCTTGCAGATTTATTGGGATGCTCAGTGTTTAGTGCTTCTGAGTGAAGATTCTGAAGAGGGAAAACTCAATTCTCTGCACTGCCTGCTACCTCTTGGCTTCTCATTAGGGCTCTCTACAACATAAAAACCAGGAATAGGTGCCAGCAGATCAGCTTGATTGCAATAAAATTTGAATAATTTTTTTCCAGGAACTCCCAAGTTTCACATCTTTCTGATCTATCTTAATAGTTCCTATTTTGCTGATGACTCACATATAACTCTGATTTAAATAGAGCTAAAATGGAAAATATCATTGAAAGCTTTGTATTTTTTTTAATTTGCATTTAGTTTCTGAACTGTTTCTGACCTATGATATTTTCATAAAAATAGACTGAGACTGATAACTATAATGCTCTGCACATTCCCAAGGATAAATGACAAAGAATTTCTTCATTTGGAAACTGCCTAAAACCAATCATGCTAATTTTGCCTGTATTCTATCCAACATCATAGCCCAACCTGACAATACAATGCCATTATACTACCACAGTTCCATTATGCCGCCAAATCTGCCACAAACACTAATATTCAACTTTTTCCGAGGTTTCTGTAAAGACTTCATGCAATATTTCCACGTGCACATGTGTATGGTTACCAACTGATAAGAAAACTAGTAGCATTCATTAAGTATTGCTATAAATCTCTCCACTGAAACAGCAATAATATTCCCTTCCAGCAACCACAATAAATGTAATGCTTAATCTCTCTCTGTGATATTGTATAACTCTAGCCTGCAGCTAGACTTCCACTGTAGGTGGTACTGGAGAGGATAACTCTGCAGTGACAGCACATGATGTGCTCCTCTTTTCCACTATGTGGAAGTTACAGAGTTTGAAAGACTTTTTTTTTTCTTCCAGAGAAAAGCCAGGTTTTAGACAGGGATAAGAAAGAAGAGAGAATCAAAATGTTTTAAGTGGCACAATAATAACCTTAGTAGGAACTATGAATTTTTTTAGATCTCTTTTTCTCCTCTAAAGATGCATACTTGATCTGTGTCTCTTAAATTCCACCTTGTCCTCACCTTTGAGGCCCTCTCTAGATCTGTCTTTGCTTTACCCTTCTCATGAACATTGAATGCTGTAACTACCAAAACAGGTTTTGTGGGAATTAACAATTTTTAAAGCACATTTTGCAGTGGCTTGTTTTGACCGAGAAAACAACGAAGTCAAAATATCTTTTCCATTACAGTTGTCAATGCCAGATCACAGAAGTCTCGGCCGCTTCAGAACAATGTCCAGCACTTCTGGGAATGCTCATCCACAAAGAACTCCTTCCTTTTTCTTTTATGCCTGTCCATTTTCCATCAATACAGTCCCAGAGAAATGTTTCCATTTGCCACCACCAGCCTTTGCTGCAATCAGACACGAAAGCAGGTGTTTGGTGCATCCTTGAGGGAGGTGGAACTGTCCCACGGGCAGAGATCCCCACAGCAGAGCTTCCAGCACCAGCATCTAAACTGGACATCCAAGTTCCACACGAGGCTAAGCAAGATGTCCCTGCTGCTTATCCCCAGAGGAAATTCGGACTCCTGCAGCATTTCCCTCCCAGGGTGTCAGGTGAGGAGGAGAGCAGTGAGGTAGGAGCAGCATGGAGCAGCACCAGGGCCACCAGGGCAGGGCTGGACAGCACCTGAATAAAACCCGCTCTGCAAAGAGCACAGAGCCGGGACAGGGCTGCTGTGGCTCCGGCAGTGTGTGTGACAGCCAGCCCGGGATATGGCCGAGCACAGAGCCGGGACAGGGCTGCTGTGGCTCCGGCAGTGTGTGTGACAGCCAGCCCGGGATATGGCCGAGCACAGAGCCGGGACAGGGCTGCTGTGGCTGCGGCAGTGTGTGTGACAGCCAGCCCGGGACCCGGCCGAGCACAGAGCCGGGACAGGGCTGTCACACTCGCCTGCTCCCGCTCCCCGGAATGTCAAGCTGTAATCCTGCCCCGCTATCTGAAGCCTCTGAAGGCAAAGCTTCCTCCCCTCCTGCTCTGCCCTTACCATAGGTGTGTGGCACAGGGCTGGATTTGACCTAAATTTGATTTATTCATTTTTCCAATGCTTTACAGGGTACTTAAGTCCTAGGTCAGCAAAGCACTTAATCACATGCTTAACCTTAAGCACATGCTTAAGTGCTTAATCAGGGCCTTGTTGCTATATAAAGCACAAAGCTATGACTCAATTTGAAGCAACTGAGTTGAAAAATTGAGATTCCCCCCATTCTCATTTGCTTACATTGACGTACATATATGAGCCAAATTATTCACATTAAATCTGTTTAAATATATTCTAGTCTGAAGTCTAATTTAAGAGTTAACAATACAACCTGAATATTAGGGTCCCTACAGGATTTGTGCCTATTAAGAGAATTACACTCCTGGATGCAGGAAGTGATGCCCTTCCACAACATAACTGTTGCCATATATTAACATTCTCCTAATTCTGATGATTGACCTAATAAAATAAAATAAAAAATTTTAAAAGGATTATCTTTAAAGGTAAACTCCAAGTGAGCCATTCACATGTAATACAAAGATACTACTTATAGCAAGATGCACCCGTATGCACTCTACAGCTACATATGCAGTCTCAAGATTACTATTTTAAAATGTGTGCTGCATCCTTATCTAACTTGTCCAGTAGGTGCAATTATTTGTAGAATTTGTTCTACAGTTTGGCAGGAAATTTTCCTTTTGCTCAAACTGTTCAGATTTGCCTCTGCTGTGATTTTCTTCTGACTAAACATCCTCTAAAACATTTTTTGATGCTTCCTAGAATTACTGGCACTCTGACTACAATATCCGGTTGGATGGATACCATGAAAGCTGCCAGCTTTGGTAGCTACATCTAAAATGTACAGAATGTCATATACGGCAGTTTACCAAGGGGAGGGAGAGCTGGACTTTAAACCAACAGTAATTTTCTGTGAACTGGGAATGCTTTCCAGCATATTTGCTGTTTCATATTACCTTCTTTTCTTCTGTTTAACAGGAACATTATACCACACATATTTGATACCATTATTAATGAGGAATGATTGTGGTCCAAAAGTTTTAGACAAGACTGGTAAAAAACTTTTGTATTTTTTTTTATTTATAAAACAAAATCCATTTAGAAAAATCTTCAGTCACACTAAAACACAATGGAATTCTCAGCTTTCCTGATGAAATAATCAATTCAGCATGAACATGATAAACCACTTATAAAATATTTTCCACTACTCCATCAAAGGAGCATGTTCCCAGCATCCTTTAGCAAACATGCAGTATCCTTTCTTTGTGCTATTTCTACATGACATAACTTGCTCCTCTTCCCCTGACTTGTAAGAAAATAAGATAGTAGAATCCTAAGTAGTCATTCACACTAGAAAATTTGTCCTCCTGACCTCCTTCCACCAGTTTAACCACTTGTTCCAGGCTGCAATTAGCCTGTCCTAAATTTTGGTAAACTCCATTCTACCACAAAAGGATGATTACTTTGTCTCCCTAATCAAACAACACAGAACTATACAAGAAATAGAGACGAAATGGCCATGTCCTGGCTGCTTTAGAGGGAAAAATCACATGGTCACCACCCAGTCCAGAACTGCATTTCTTCATTTCAGCTTCATGCTACACCCATGAGTTGGGGCTTTCCAAAAAGGGCCATCAGTCTTAAGTGTCCTTGAATCACTACATCTTAGCAGCTTTAGGACTTTTCAAGACAAGCTGTTTGTTCTCTGGACACAGTCAGAACAACTGTATTCAGATGGAGCAGAAACTCATATGAGACTGACATGAGAACATTATCTTCTGACATGGATTGCTGCTGGGAAGTGGCTGAGGGAGCTTCTGAGGGACAGCCATGAGGCCCCTCTCTGAGTTCTAGCCCAGAGTCAAACCCTCAGGTTTGTAGTAGGGGATGAAGCTGGAGGGTTTTTGCTGTCTGCTCTGACATTTTGATACTCATATTTGATTTTAAAAACAGCCCTGAAAATGATTGCGAACAAACTTGCAGCAGTTTGACTCTTACCTCGCCACAGTTGGTGCTGTGGAGATACCTGTGATGTGTAATAGTGTTAAATAAAATCATGCTCTACTCAGGGGCTGGTGAAATCAATGTTTTCTATTACAAGATTGGTGCATGGTTTATTTCCACCCATTGTATTCTCAGCACAGCAATAGCCAGCTCTCAGTAAGGAGATGAACCCCAACCACTTATTAGTTCATGGCTGGAAGCCATCAGCTCCACATTATACAAAATCCTTGATTCATCACTGACTCTCCCCATCCTCACACCTTTCAACTCACCCATCTGAGGTAAATACAAAGTAAAGCAGTGGGAAATCATCACCAAAGTTTCTACTGTGAGTTTTACTGCGTTTTCTGCCACCTTTTCTTTTTTTTTTTTTCAAATCCTTAAAAGTAAAAAAGAGCTATTTTCTTGTGGAGTTTTTTCCTTCAAAGATAATAGTAGAGGCTTCAACAATATCTCTGCCAAAAAGGAAAACTCCTTGAACCTTGACTTTCTATCCCACTACATATAATGAGACAACTACTTAAACTGCATTTAAAAAGTGCTGAGTAGATGAACTCAATGCCTAATGATGTTACTCAGCTTGTCGGCAGCTGATTGACACTAAAAGTAATAAATTAGAACAGAAAATGATTTTACAAGATCCCTGGGATGACAGACAGGCTAAGTGTAATATCTTCCATTACAGTTGTCACTAGATTTTATACAGTTCAGATCTGAACAGCCTCGGCAGGAAAGTGGAACAATTTCATGAGATAGATCTTCAGATGATATAGAGTAGCATAAATCCTCTGAAGTTAAAGAAGCTATTCTGATTTATGCAGACAGGGATCTGGCTCTATATCTTTATACACGCTTCTGCTCAAGTATTAGAATGAAATCATTTGTTTCCCCATGCAAATTTGGGCAGAGAAAAGCAGAAACCCTGTAAGAGAGGAATGCTGAGGGCTGATGTCTTGGCTGTGTTTGTGTCTATCCCCCTCCCTTCTCCTTTTAAAAGGACAGAAAACAGTATTTAGAGCATGGCATCACTGATTTTGTTGGCTGCCTTCATTTCAGGGAATCCCACTATAAATCCACAGCTCTGCAGAAGTACCTTTTGAATCATTAGCATTCACTGTCAGAATCCTTTGTAACGTCTTAGGATGTGTAAAAGCAAGACAAAAGCCAAGCATGTGGATACTCCACCAAGCTCAAATAGCCATTATGCCATTATTGTTTGGGGTTAATGAAAAGAAAGAATAAAAATATCTCTATGAGCCGTAGCTATCTGTAAAGTCTAAATGACTGGTCTGGTTTTGGGGTGGGTTTTCTGCTTTTTTTTGGTAAACTTCCATTCATAAAACTTTCCTTGAGAAGAAAACATAGTATCTTCATGTACAGTTTATTCCAAGCTCAGGGATGACTGTGGATAATTTTAATTCTGCTTCATTCAATGAGCTCTTCTAATGCAATGATTTTCTCCATGGAAGACCTTAACCACAGTGGCCATTTGCAGCTGATGAATTTTTTTTTTTGTAAATAATTTATTAAGCTATTGCAGACTTATACTTTTGCACTGAGAGAAAGGAAAAAGAAGAGGGGGGAGGATTGCATCTTAAACTCTATTTACAAATTTACCTTGGCAGGCCCTCTTGCTGCCAATAGGAAGCCATGTTGCATATTTAATTTGCTCTTTTGTTACAATGGGGCTTAGGTTAGTTAATTTCAATTTTCGATTTCAAAAGCTATCAAATATGGCTCAGATGAGAAATCAATTTTTCTCAGCTGCCTCTGTTTTTGTCACGGGGAGGTTTCCCATTGGCGAGGGGACAGCCACGTGGCACAGCAAGAGATTAGTTCACTAGACCCCGTGTTTCAGCCACCTCAATTACTGGCTGCCTCTTGTAATTTAGCCTTATAACACCTAATTTCAAGATAGAACTCATATTTAATTCATGAAAGCTTCCACAAGAGTAATTGTGAAATAAATTGCCATAGAAAATATCCATTTGTGACTCGTTTTAATTTTGTATGCTACTAGCACGCTATTTGTTCTACTTGTTTAACACTTTAGCACAAACATATTTTATATTGAACTTTATGGACTGCTAATAGGTTATTATTTTTCACTGTTTCCCCTTCATGGACACACCACTGAATGTCCCTCTCCTTCATGCAGCTCTGGGTCTGGCAACATTGAAATAGATGCACTAAAACACAGAAACTTGTAATCTCCTAATTATTGACTGGATTGTTATGATCTGTTCATAACTTTAAAAGTAGCAGATAAAATCACAAGTGATGGTTTGTAAATGGTAGTTAGATGACAAGGATCATTTAAAGGGCCAAGGAATAAATACAGTTTAATTTCTCTAATGTTTTAAACAAACCCATTCATTACACATATTGATGTTGCATGCTAACAGCGGTATATGTATTTTTAATTCTTTAACCAAAATAAATGTTTCCACTGTATACACACCATTTTGTCCTTTTCCTCCCTGTTGCTATGACAACAAGGTGGGTGAGGCCTCCTCAACTGCCAAACTCAGCTGTCATCCCTTCACCCTAAAAGCCTTATAATTGCTTTTATTTGCATACGACAATTAGGCAGGATGGCTCACAGCAAGAAAACCAACCTTTCTCTCCCCCAGTGCACACAACGCCAGCCTGTAATTTATAAAAGATACACGCCATGTGGTGGAGCACTAAAATAGAGTGATGAGTCCTTTCATCTGATTGTAAGCTATTAACAAAAGAAAACATCCCCTTTCAGGCTGTAAAAAATGCCTATCTGGTGTGAACCTGGAGAAAAAAAAAAAAAGGGGGGGGAATAAAAAAAGTTTTGCCACCTCCATGCAAACCCTTCACATTCATTATCGTGTTGAACTCAGGGAAAGAGTTTGAAAGCAAGAGTTGCATTTTGGTGCTTTATGAACAGTGGAGTGTCAGCAAAATTGATGATGTGGTAAAACTGGATGGAGATTTTTGTTCTGGGTTACGTCACACCCAAAGATGCCAATGTGAGATGATAGTTCCTTGCTGAAAAGTGCTGCAAGAAAAGCATGAAGATGGGTCAGGATGTCAGATGAAGACAGTATAATGGGAAACCAGAAGTTCAATAGTTTTAATAGTTCTGTTTGTGGAAAATAGATTGTATTGCAGAAAGTACTTAGGGAAAAAATTTCCCATGCTTAAGGAACAGCCCCTCTGCTTGCATGTCAGGCTGATGTTGGGGCCTGTATGTCTGCACAGCTATGAAATATGAAGAGTCAGTGTCCAGGCGAATGTATTTGTTTAAGCTTTTTAATAGATGCTGCTGGTTTTAACTTTCATAATTATAGAAGTATCTTTCTCTGAGCAACTCCTCTACAACAGTCTCTCATCCTAGCTACTCTCGTCTGGAAGCTCTTTATGCAACATTTGTGACACTTGAGTTGATTGAGTATCTCCAATCCTCAAAAATCCCCAAAAAGACCCCCCTTTTCCCTTGACAGACTCTACATCTACTGTTTCAATGATAAAAGCACAGTGCAGCTAGACTGATCTAAAAATAAACTAGCTAATACATTACAATGGCATTACAGCACACACATTTTTAAGCCTCTCTGACTTACCTTCCTCAGAAGGGCATCCCTGCTGGAACTGGGGGCTAAATAAAGGAGTAAAGCAGAACAGATCCAGCCCAGCTCAAACACAGGACTGACCTGTTGTGTCCCTGCAGCCACCTCTGTGACCTGGTATTTATGACAAGGATGAGTTGGGAGCACAGCTTGCAGGTATCTCTTTCAACTTCCCCACCTCACTGCTTCAAACTCCCCTTTAGCACACAAGATTTACCCAAACCCGTTTCAATGAGCGTGTGGAAGAGGAGGGCAAGTTTGAGGGAGAGTGGAAAAGAAAACAGGGGGATGGATGTTCAGGCATGGGACACGCAGTGCCAAGTCCTCTCCTGCCCTCCCTCCCTCATTAGCTCAGACAGGTGCTCACAAACCACAGCACACAACTTCCAGCAGCACTTCCCAGCTTTCACCAAACACAGGGAGCAAGGAAAAGTCAACAGAGCACAAATTTCTCAGAACAAAGCTTGAACAAACCAGCAATTTTGGCAGCACCCTGAACTGGCAGCAGGTTCAACTCACCCAGCCTGAATCCTGAAAAATCCCCACGCACAGGCTGCAGTTTCTGTGGCTGCCCATATGCAATATTGGTAGTTTTTTTGAAGTTGTGCAAGGGACATGAAGGTCGATTTAATCAGCAGAGGATTTTTTCCTAGTGCAATTTACTAATATTTTGTCCATTCTGGCTTTACAATATCCAAGTAACACCTTTCTCCACTGAGCAGTACATGCCTTAAACTAAGTGAATTTGATCTGTTTGTCCTAAATTTCAGATTGTACATTCCTCTTCTAACTCTGTGCTTCTCTAAGCATTTGCCTTACTCTTCTTAGTATTCTGTTTCTACCCCCAATGCTTGAAAAATATCTTGGAGTATCAAGGTTCTCACAAAGCGAAATATTTAATTTTATATTTTAAGTAATTTTTCTAAATGTGTTTTTTCTCATTCTCATCTCCTACTGCTATTACAAAGGCAGTTGAACTCATACATTGATTTCAAAAAAGAGAATTTGTACCTCTATGTTGAACATTTTTTTTCATTCCATATTTAATCTCAAAACTCAGATATAGCTGAGTTGATAAGTTTAAATGCCTGAAACCAAATTCTTCCCTGGCTTAAATAAGTGTTGAGGCTGCTAGACCTTTTGGTTTCAGAACTGAAACCCGAGTTTCACAAGAGATAAAAACCTGACTATAAAAATAAGTATCAAAGTATATAAGGTATATAATGCAGGGCTTCCCTAGGATCAGAGGGAAGTATTTCCTTCTCCATAAACTTGCCTTTTACACAAGGAGGCTTGTTTTGAGCAGAGTAAGTTTTATGCTCCATGCTCAATAAAACATAAGAACCTAAAGATAGTAAGATTTCTTAACATGTAGAAGCAGGACAAGATGTAAATTTTGTTTTCAGAGGCTTTGCAGTTCTAATGTCTTTGCTCTCTGTTTTGCAATGCAGGCATTTCTTTAAAGAAAAGCAAACCATGAACAATTAGCAAAAGTTTACAAGATGAAGCTTTCTTGGGATGGTCCTAAGATCCCCTCTGATCATTTACATGAATTTTATCCCATTATTGGCTGTTGCATTCAATAGAAACACAATCCAACAACGCTAATTCAGCCCTGTTCATCACATTCACAGAAGAATTAGAGCTTAATATGCTTCTCTCTTACCCCAAAACTTTTTCTGCCTAATGGTAAAGCCTGTACTCTTGCTGAAGTTACTACAGCTTTCCATCAATATAAATTAGAGAGGAATGTGTTCCAAAGTGAATGCAATACATAAAATTCTGTTTGATTCTGAAGAACAGCCTTGTGCTATGGAATAATATCTCATTTTATACAGTTATTGATGAGATGGCTTCTATGGTATAGGAATGAGGTATAAGGATCAATATTACTTTGAAGATCTGCATTTTGAAACGTAATTTTCCAATATTATCTGAAAAATTAGGTTAACTTTTTTTTGATGCCTCCTAAAATCAAACTCCACCAGCTGGATTTTGTACTTGCACCCAGGTATGCATCAATATGCACAAGACAGGAGAAAAAAAAGATAAAAGCTGTGAATACCAGTACCTGATACCTGGAAATTTAAATAAACTTTTAGGAAAAAAAAAAAATTGCTAATGGCCCTGTAGATAGCAAATCAACCTTTAGTAAGGGAACAAGTAGGAAGTGAACGAGTTTTACTTCCCTTTTACGAGCAGGCTGAGATGTTTCTCTGGTTCCCCTTGTCTGGATGGCAGGGACAGGTTTGCCAAGTTTTCACCATTTTTTTCTATTGAGATAAACAATAAAAAGTTGCTCATTTAGGATATTGTGAAGCCGACACAAAGCTGCTACTGAACTTTAAACTGTGAATGCCTTCAAATTTATATCCAAATTTATTTATCAAATATCCAAATTCGTTTTGCAGGCAAAAAGACCCAGGTAAATTTATGAGAAAAATTTTAGTATTCCCACAGACAAGAGACAGGATCAAGCTCTCACTGATGTTTTGATTATCACAACAGAAAAATACCACTAAGTAATCTTTGATGCAGACATTATACAACAGTTCACTGTACTTTAATCCATCTCCTTCTACCTTTTTTTATTTCCAATAAAAGGAACAACACACACTCGACATGAACTCTAAGATTTAAATGAAGCTTCATGCTTGCTAATATTAGAGAGACATTAATAATAAATTGGGAAGCAGGCAAGTCAAAGATGATTTCTGACTCGGTTTTGTACCTCAGACACTAGAACTTGAACTGCAGAGTTTGACACTGACACTTTTTAGGGAACAAAGTCTCTCTCCTACTACCTCCTCCACCCCCCAGTTCAAATCTCATCTGAGAAGTGCTGAAATGAAGCTGTCACTCAGGCCTGCTCAGGGACCTGTCAGCAAAACATTGAGCCTTTTCATTTTGATGGGTCAGCCTGCAATCCCCTTGAAAGAGAAGTCCGTGCCACTGTGGTTTTTCTTTCTGCAGGAATTCTGAATTCTAATGAAACTCCAAATCACCCAATAAAGGCAGGGGCATGGAGAAGTAATCCAGCCCAGATCGGAGTGAAATTTGTATTTTATCTTTTTCTTTTTTTCCCTCCCCCAGACCATTATTCTAATAGCATTCAGAGAGCGTTGTAGGTTTTTTCTCCCCTCACAAGTCCCCCCCCTCTTTTTTTTTTTTTGCAGGGCAGGCGCAAACGGAATGATGTGTCCTTTGTCTTGATGCTACACTGAGATTAGGTAGCAGCTCTCTGAAAATGAAAGGGCATGGCTCAAATTTTCTTGGGTAAATATCCATCCACCTATTGCAGTCGGCATCTCCACTGCTACAAATATCTCTAATGTATGACTGTGCTGAGAGAAAGAGAAAATTTCACATTAGCATTTCTTCCCCAGAAGAAACTGTCTTTCATTAGCACTGTACAAAGCTTTTTCTATACAAGAAGGATAACTGTACCTTTCCTTTCCCTTCTGTTCTCCTCAACTTTGCTTTCCAGATTAGCTGCTACCTATGACTCGTATCAGAATGGAGGGGAGATGATGCAGAGAAGTGAGAAAATAATTTATATAATATGTTGATGTATTCTCTTTAAAGTGCCTTTATTAACACACGTTTTATGTTTCTAAAATATGTATGAATTCAGTGGCCCATTGAAGTCTGTTTATTTTAACAAGGAGATAATTGTATTTTGCTAACTGGTTAAAAAATCAGGATCATTAGAGGAGGAATAGACAGTGTGAGGAGAGACAGAATTTTTGACACAGTTAGTGCTAGAGCCTGGTGATCTTTATATATTTTTGGAGTTAAGGATAATCCCACTGGGGTTTTTTTTTAAACAGAGTTCTCTGTAAGGTGCACAATGATTTCAAGAACAATTAAGACAGATTAAAAAGTCACATAACTTGGAAGTCAAAAAAAAAAAAATCTGACTATCACGCACAAAAGCATTGTGTGAAAAATACAAACACGGTATCACTAAATAATATTTTATGGTACTAAAAAATAAAAAGGCAGATGGAAATCTGGCTAAAAACTTTGAAGCACAAACTACGCAGTGATGTAAAGGTATCAATTACACAATGTAACACTGCTAATGGCATAATGGTAAGTGTTCCCTGAGTCTCTTCACTGTCTGGTTAACCTACAAGTACCCATCAGGGATGTTTCGGCTGCCACAGCAGCCCTCCCACCCTGTAGTTATGTTTGTGTTATTCAATCTTGCAGAATCACCATCTTCAGGCTCTCACCCTCTCTCTGCAAGACATGACCCAAACGTCTCATCTTCCTCTGCTCTGCCTGTCCAAAGAGAACCCATTATAACCCCAGGTGCTGAAAACCCCAGGTATTATTATGTAGTACACAGCAAACCAAGGCACATAGGTGTGTGTGCCCAGAACACATATCTTCCTGCTATTTTCTTGAGCACTGTGATCCAACTTGGATGCCAGAAAAAGTGTAGTGTGTAATTTTCCTTGGCGATGACCTTCAGAGGTTCTTTTTCCCTCCTGATTGGCACTCGCCTCGGTGGGAAATCATTATAATAGACCCCTATTTCTCTACCTCCACTGTCAGGAGCTGCTAAAACTACACTTCCTCTACCCTTCTCTACCTCACTGCTGCACCATGGGCAGCGTGTACGATCACCCAGAGTTCTGCTGCTGCATTACATCTGGACATCCAGAAACCAATTTAAACAGTGATAGACACTGCTTCCTTCCTTCCTTAAGGACATTAATAGCACTTTCTCTGTTCTGTATTAAATTCTTTTCCCTCACCCTCCTGCTCAGCAGGTAAAGGGCAGAGACTTGGCTAGAGCAAAGGCACTTAACTTTTGTCTTAGTTACATGCATTTTATTTTAAAGATGTATGTCTAATATGTGCAGTAAAAATTGGCATATGTATGTTTATATAAACCTAATTGCTCAACCAGATATAAATACATATACATATGTGTATATAAAGAACACATATATAATCTTTTCTAAATGTCTGAATGCTTGCAAATCTCCTGTTCAGTAGGTGCTGCTCTTCTTAAAATGCAGGTGTCCCAAAGACAGCCTTTGGTGTCAGCATGGCTACTTTGTGTATGCATTTTGTGTATTTTACCTTTTCAGTATGTTCAATGTCTCACAAAGCAAATTTTAGCTCTCATTTGTTGTTAGCACCTGATGATTGCTGACTGCAAAAACTTCATAACGAAAATTCTCCTTTCAGAGCATCAGCAACAGTTTGTGTTTGCATAACAAATAACTGAAGAATCTACCTTTGAAGACTTAACACTGGCTACAATATTCAGTGTAGGACAGAGCATTGCTTTTGTGCTGTTTGGTAGTGCTCAGCCTTGAGAAGGAAAACATATCCTTAACTCATCTGAGATCCTGGTCCAATACCAAAGACAAGCTGAAAGCTGCACTTCTATAAAGACAAGCAAATATTCTGGATGAAACTGAGCTGAATTAAGTTATTTTACTCAAAAATCCACCTAATTGCCACCTTCCTTTCACTGGTCCAGGTCCAATTCATACCTTGTGTAGTTTCAGCTACTTCAGCCAAATTCCCTCTGCTCCAAGCTGAACGTGTGGAGAAATCAGAACAGAGCACAGCTGCATCCTCTGGTAAGGGTGATACTCATCCTGTCTTAATGGGAGCCTTGGAATCATTTCCAGGAGGTAAGGCTGCCAATGCAGACACCCACAGTCTACATCTTCCCATATTCTTTCTGTTCCAGCTCAACAGAAGTTGTCACAGTCCAGCTTTTCCTTAAAAGCTTGCAACCAGCCAGTTCCATATGCATCATCTCTTCCTGACTCAAACAGGCAGCCTGACCTCAGTTATTAGCAATCACAGAGCTTCTGTGGAGTGTTTTACCCTGAATCAGAAGATAGCAGTTTTTGTGATCAGAAACATCAGGGTCTTCCTCTTTCCTCTGACCTCAGAAGGTATGGGATGTGGAAAGGTTATGGATACAGTTTAACGGAAGCTACCAGAAATTTTAAACCACTATCTACTTATGTATCAAAAACTCACTTCATTAATTTAGCACCCTTGCCTTCTCACCTTTCTCATGTTAATGACAAAATAACTTAAACACACAAAGTTGTCCAACAACTTACAAACCAAATGCATCCCAAGAAAAAAATGAAAAAACCAAAAAACCAACCCACTGTGTACCCTGCCTAAATGACCAGCTACTCACAACACAACTGTTTCCTTCACCTTTACTCACGTTGAGTAACTCTTACTCTAATGAGACCCCATGGAAAAGTCGATCTCCATGTGAGACTTGAAGGATCAGAGTCCAAGTAGCAAAACATATTTAAATGGGCTAAGTTAATCTTCAGGTTAATTAATGCCATTCTAGGTTTATTCTAGCAATATTTCATTCTGGTTCATCCTAGTACTATTCTATTTCCCCTAAGAACCTTAATATTTTTTGGGTTACTTTTATTATAAAATTTCAGTCTCCCTGTGGCCTGGTATTAATTACTTTGATAGAGTTAAGGCTTAATTTACACCAGTGGCTACTTTTTGTGAGCATAAACACTAGAACATTTGATAAAATTAAAACTGTCATTGCTTTGTGAGCTGGTAAGATTTAACAAGTACAAACATTATTGCCAAAGAGAATTAAAGTCTTTTTTTTTTTTTTCTATTTCATTTAATGAAGTGATGCCTTTATCTGTAGTTTTTTTACTTTTTATTTTCTTTTTTTTAACTTTTAGCATATTTTTAACAGCAATTGCAGACCCTCCTAAGTGTTAAAAACCACAAGGATAAACCCAGGAAGCACTCCAGATACATCTCCAGTAGCATAAGACCAGTTCCTCCCACCCCAATCCCCTTATAATTGGTTTTGATGTTCAATATAAGGGATAAATGAGTGCCCCTCTCCTGCTTGCTCACAGTATGCCACAAAACCCTGAAAGGGTTAATTGGCATTTTAAGAAAAGGTAATTGTAAAGCATATCTGCTGGGGTTATCCCCAGAATTGGGGGGGTGGTGCATAGGTCTCCCACCCACTGGAGCATCTCACATCTTGAAGAGCATGCTGAAGACAAAAGCAGTCCTACTGCTGTTTCTTGATTTTCACTTTCAGCTCTAACTGCTAACCCCCAACGTGCTCTTTTGAGTTTACTGTATCAAGCTAGTACTTACAGCAGAGTATATGTACTGTGCCTTGACTGTAAAATTATACTGACATTGTAAGCATAAATATAAATCTCTGTGTGTGTGTTTGAATCATACATAATTTACTGCTGGATTTATTCATTGCAGAGGAGCACACTGACTGGAGTGGGTGCTCTATGAAAAACTGGATGGAGAGACTGGCTATACTTTTATATTTTTTAAATAAACCAAACATTTTGCTGAGTAAAATATATAACCTGACATATAAAAAGCAATGTGGTTTTAAGTAAGTGAGAAGTCGAACTGAATCAGAGCGAGGCCATGGGTGGTCATTTTCTTACTATATCAAACTCTCTGCCACTTGTTTGTAGATGTTTGTAACATTTTTATCCTCTGAAAATATATTTTTTTTCCACTTTTGCCAATTGGAACTTTTTCCAGGATGTTCTTCTAATGCATTCCAGTGAGTAAAGAAAAGTCATATACATTCGAGCACAAAGGAAACACTTGCAGCTTTGTGCTGACAAATAACCAAGAGTTAACAGCAATTTGGGGTTTTTATTCAAGCAGTGTTTTTCTGGGTACAGGAGTTGATTTCCATATTACTTTTCTTTGGAGCGTAGCTTTGGGGATTCTGCTTACAAGCGGCAGAGTCCCTTTTATATAGTGTCACTCATCACAGTGTAAAATAAGGGGTGGCTTCACCCCTTTAGCCTTAGATTCATGAAACTTTACCATCAGCAATTCTGCCCCTCCTGCTCTGTTCCTGCTCAGATTATGCCCAAAAGGTGCAAACTATAAAAATGCTCACTGTGAGGAGGATGGCAGAACGTGATCCCACGTATTTTCTACTCAAGTTTTGGATTAAATTCACCACCTTGAAGAAAACTTTCTGTGAAATCCATGGAATGATTTGCACAGGCATATGGAAGGGAAGGAAGGTTGAATACCTATTCATTAGTATCTTAAATCTTTAGCATGAGTTTCATTTAAAAAATCCCCAAAACTATTCCAGTCCTCTCTTCTAATCTCTATCCTGTATCTTCCCCCTTTCTGAAACCACTCCCCTCCTCAGCACTAGCTCTAATTTAAAGAAAGGACCACATCTGATTTATTCCCTTAAAATCAGCTGTGCTGTTGATTGCATTGTATTGCATCCTGCAACACCTTTAAGCTGGACGTTTTTTTGTCCTGGTGTTTTTCACTGTGAATTTAATGAAGCTCTATTCAGCTGAGCAAGAGGTTGGTCTTCCTCATTCCATATCATCATGTGAACAGAGAGGAAAGCATGGCTATGGCTCTAACAACTTCTGCATAACATAACAAAATAAAAAAACCCTCATTTGCTAAAGCACTTGGAGAGCATAAGGGTTTTCCTATGTGCAGATGAGAGTTACAACTGACTCTCAAAAGTTCCTGGCCAGTGAAGTTTTTATTTGTATATATTGGGAACAAAACACCTCTCCTAAGAAGGAAACTTGAGGAAATGCTGAGTCTGGCAACTCTTGGACGGTGTAAGCATTTGTTTTGTCACATATTAAAGGCCAACAGCATTTTTCAGAATATTGACCTTTTTTTTCCTAGACCACCATTAATACTGAAGAGAAAGCCCATGCCTCTATATTTTTTGAGGAGCACAAGCACTGGCACAGGCTGCCCTGGGCAGTGGAGGAGTCAGAATGCCCAGAGGAATTTAACAGATACCTAGACATGGCACTTCAGGCCATGGTTTAATGGTGAGCTTGGCAGTGCTGGTTAATAATTGGACTCAATGATCTTAGGGGTCTTTTCCAGCCTAAATCAATCTATGATTCTACAAATCTAAGTACAAATTGGCTAGATGCACCTTCAGTAGATATTTTCTCCAATATACCTCTTTAATGGGGTATTCACTTAAGAGTCCCTGTGAAATTCTTGTCATTGTTGAGCTCGTCTCTTGGATCCTTTCCTATTTGCTTTCTGCATTTTCACTTCTTCGTGAAGATGCTTAATGCAGTATAATTGAAACAATTTTATTGTCTCCAGCCATCCATTCTACTGTTTCAGTGGCAGAAAATACTGGTCAATTTGACAAGTTAATATGACTTTAGTGGTCATTTGAACTCCTTTAAGCCACTGGGTGCTAAAATTACTTGTCAGATTCCTACACCTGCAAACTGAATGTAACTTGTCCATGAGAAAAGGAGAGGAGAATTATTTTCTGCCAAAAACCTTTCCTGAAAGTAGTAATTGCAGTTTTTACTAATTGATAGGGCATTGACTCTTCCTACAGCAGTTCTGAACCAACTGAGAGCAATATTTGGTACTCCTACCTGGAACCCTTGATGATACCTTCAAACCACCTTCTCTTTTTTCCCATTGGGCTGGATCATTAAAGACAGAGTGGGTTACACAGCCATTTTAACTCTTCTTTTGGTAGAGATAATTTTTGGTAATCTAATTTATCTACTAATTGGATGCTTATTGTTCAACAGCCAATTCAAGCTTACACGTGAGCTTACTGTTCTGACCATAAAACTCCAGGTACATATGCGCAGTTAATATTGGAGCGACTGCCAAAAGAAAGAAAACATTTCTTCCTCCCACCCTGCCTCTATTAGCACACCTAATTTGCTTCACACTCAATAGCAGTAGGTACAATCAACCCAAAAGCTCAAGTTTGGAGTTTGGTTTGGGATTTTTTAGTTTTGTTCCTGTGTATGCCAACAACACCAGCAATATCTTTTCATGATCTCTCAAACTACCACGCAAACGAATTATCAAGTAACTACAGGAATTATATGAAGGACTTGATACCATATCCCTAGAATTCAAGGGCATTCTAATTAAATCAGCAAGACTGCACCATATTTTTACCTAAGCTCTATTTTTTTTTAATATGTTACTCAGTATAGATTAGACCATACACTCTCCTAACATCAATAATGGTTCCCATTGACTCACAGCCACGGCTACCAGAAAGATACTGCCGTGAGCTCCTGCCAAGAGGTCACCCTGGAAAGTTTCTGACAAATCAATGGGAGCTTTATGGACTGGTTTTCTTCCTTTCAGGAGTAAATGCAAACACTGTCACTGCCTGGACACTTCTGCACCAAGACTAATTCATCAGCATGCTGAGAAATTCCATCCTGGTCCATCCTATTGCAGTCTTTCCCTTCAACTTCTTGCATTTTAGTTCCTTTTCTTTAAAAAACTGTACAGTGGGAGAGCACAGGTACTGGTAACCTAACACAGGTTTCTTTGTGTCATTCACACTACAGTGCAAGTCACTTTTCAAACCACATGAACTTGCTAATTTTAACGGGATCCACATAATAAAGCATCCCACTTTGGAAACTTCCCACCTTAGAGTCTTTAACTATAAACTTCCAGAACGCATTTAGTAACACTATAATCTTGTTATAGGGATAATACTCCTTTTTTTCTAACACTGATTAGCAGGCTCTCTTAAATAACAGCAGCATTTTTTCCTTACAATGCCAACACAATTACTGCTCTGGAAAAAGGCTAGATGTCAGAAAAGGTAAGCTAGCTGCTCCTCCTAAAAAACACACATCTAAATTCTTCTGCTGGCGCGGTTTCCTACAGATTTCTGTCCTTTAGCCCTTGCTCCTCTACCTCCTCACCATACGCTCCGTTCAGGAAGCACGAGGAGATGCTGCAGCCCGCCAGCTGTTCCCAAAGCCAGCGTGGAAGGGTTGAGTCCTGCCCACCTTCCCCACAGTGGGGGCACTCCTTTGGCTTTCTCTCCACCACCCATCTTAACCAAACTTAGAAGAACTTAATTATCGCTGACATTTCTGCCCTTCTGTCAAATTCAGTTGAGAAAAGCAGCCTCACTAGGAGGGGACTGACAGGTAAAGCAAACAATTATGTAAAACCTCATTTTTGTACCTCTGCAGCCTAAAGGATGCCATAAAAATCTACAGAATGCCTGAAGCCCTGTGTTAGAAATACTGCGAGTGACATGATCTGAGTTAGTGCTTCATTTGTATACGGGTGTGTATTTAAAGATAATTAATATTAGCTGTGACTTTTGAGTCTGGTATTAACACAGCCTCCCTTTGTAGTGCCTACAGTTTTGTAAATGCAAATAATTTTTAGTTGAGTTTTGCATTTTTAATTATAAGCAGACAGAGTTTCTTTGGTATTTAACTGCCCAACCACGACTCAGGATAGGCACACACATTCATGGCATTAATTGTGACCAGCATTTGCAGGTGTAACGAAAGCAAGGTGCCTTTTTCTTTTTAATTAACCCTCAAGCAAATTTTGAACAGAAGTACTTGAGATGCACAGGCCCAGATTTATTTTTTAAAGCTTGGACCAAGAGATTTCTGTAGTTGAGCTAAGGTAGTGTATGTAATATTAATATGAGCTCACACTGCTGTGAACATTTACTGTATAGTATTGGATGGGAGGAGATATACTGTGATATTAAAAAAAACATTATTTCGAGGTAGGCATGCCAAAAGCAGTTCTGTGGAACAGAAGGTGGCCTAATTATTAAAAGAAATGGCTTCCATCTCTGTGATGGTCTGACTGTTTGTGGATAAAATCCTACAACTGTGAAAGGCCTCATGCACTGTATAAAAAAAAAAAAAAGAGAGAGAGAAGAAAAAAAAAATCAAAGTGTTCAGCAGCCATACATCAGAGAGACTATACAAGAAGGGTATCGTATTTTTAGAGACCCCAGAATTCCTGAGCAAAGTAGTAGTTAGTACCAGGTCTACATCAAAAGAAAACAACATTCTGTGTCATCACTGGCCTCCTCTGTGATGTTTTGCCCTCAGCTTCATAATACTCAAAAAGTCATGGTTGAAAAAGACAGACTGTCCCTTTAAAATTAGATCATCCCTTTTATTAATATGCAGAATGAGTTGTCAATTGACCAAGCAACAAATGTACATCCTCATATCCTCATTTTCACTTCTATCTATGAATATTTTAAAACCCTAATGTGTGCTTGGCCATTTGGGTTTTAAGCAAAGACTTATCACAGTGTAAAACCCCTCATTTTTATCCCTTAGCTGAGGGCTTCTTTTTCCCTTTTCCAGGGTGTCATTAAAAATCTGATGCCAAGAGCTGGGACTTGGCAGGGTTTGCGATATAATTTGCAATCTGCAGTGTTTGCTGGCTAGCCCCCCCCTGCCCCCCTCTTTTTTTTTTTCCCTTTTTTTTTCCCTTTTTTTTTTTTAACCAGTCTGCCTGCTAGAGTCAATAGGGGGCATCCCTCATCTGTCTAAAAGAAAAATAGCAGCATACTAATTAGAATTCTATTTGCCAGAAGCCTCGGAGTTGCTGTGCTTATAGATTTCAAGCTTCTTTTGTTTGAATTAAATTGCCAACTTTTCCCCCCCCCCCTCCCTTTCCTTCTTTGCACTAGGCATGAGAGAGCGGGTGCCTTATTTGATTGAAAGAGGGGTAGGGGGATGGGGAAAAGGAAAGCCTTAGCTATGGAAATGCTGAGGAAATGTCAGGGTTGTGTTTAAAAATGCCTGGTATGCTTTTCAATGCCTGACTCCTGTCTTTCTCGCAGGGTTGTGGAGGGAAGGAAAAGGGGGCCTGGCATGAAGCACAGGCGCTCTGCCCCTTCTCCCTGACACTGAAATTCTGGGGGAGAGCCTGACATGCTTTTCCCCAGCTCAAAGCCAGATGGTTCAAGCTTGGATAAAACCTTGGGATGAGATCACAAAGCTTGTTCATAACAGAACACACAACATCTCTGTTTTTCTGTTAATACCTCCTTTTGTACACGTTGTGTGGGGTGAGGGAGGGGCCAGGGCATATGTCATAAATCCAAAGGAAAATGTCATATTTAACATTAATTTGTTTTCATAACCCCGTGAAAGAATTCAAGCTCGCCCCATTAAAATGTCATAATTAACCGCCGAGAAGTTTTATTACAAATAATTTTTTAATTTCACGAACAACTAACCGGAAGGCACAGCCCAAAGTTTTTCACTGCCCTTAAGCATCTGAACATATATAATGTTTTTGTTTTTTTTTTACATGCAAAGAAGAGCTTCCCAGTGCTTCAAGCACGGCCACATTTATGCAACTTCTGAAGTTTAAGTGATTAAAGAATATGAAGCCCGAGCTGGGTTTCCATCGCCGGGAATTCTGCCCATGCACAATACAGCCATTGACTCCAGCCATTGACAGTCAAGTCTCATGCGCCGATTCACAACCGGGGATCAGCGAATCGTGGGGACACAATAACGCACTCGATGCTCCTCATATTCCTCATAACAACCGAAAGCTCGCCGAGGAATAAGAATTCCTTTCAAACGCATTAATCAGTCAAATTTACTTGACATTTTCATGGATTTGCTTTCTCCTTATGAATTCTTAACAGAGCTCACCTAGAACTGTGATGGCACTCTCGGATGGCACTGCTGCTGGTCCCTGCCCAGAAATGTTATTTTCCTTACTTGACTTCTGGCACAAATGCTGCATTCATGCTTGCAATAAGGCATATTTGGAATTTTTGTACGTACCAGCTAAAAGCTTCCTTTCCTCGCTATTCATTCAGCCCAATGCGATTTTGTTTCATAAACGTCCACAAAACAGCAACGTTATTTTAGACAGGAGTATAAACATGGGAAAAGGGAATTAAGGCTATTTCCAAGTTAGGTTGTTTGTCTGAGAGTATTTAAAATTAGTAATTCTTACTGCAAACTTCTCTTCCTTAAAAATTTGACCCTCAAATTTATTTTAAAAATAATACTGAGATATGCCATCGTGTTTGACACAAATACTGTTCTATTTTTCTTCTTTTAAACTGGGAAATCTTTAAGAATGAATCATGCTGTAGTTTTTTGATGGAATTCAGGATCATGCCTGAAATACTAGCTTTTCCTTTAAAAAAAGAATCACATATACTTTATCATAGTATATTTGATTTTGGCTTAGTAGATGCTGCGATTATTTTTGCACACTCCTTCAAAACAAATTTCCTGAAAAAATCCCACAGAACTAAAGTACCAGCTAACCGTTGCATTTTTATGTATTCATTAAAGATAAGATCTTAAAGGCAAGAGGGAAAATATGGACATTAGTAACTCTTACATATACTCCTCGGTGCTATTATATTTTAATTAGCACAGTTTGCAGGCTGTAACCTTTCCTAGGCCTACATGATGCATGAATATTTTATTTGCATTACTATAAAGTAAAAATAATTTGATTATCATTCGTACTATTTATGATTGCATGTTTTAAGACACGCACATAGTCTCTATTCATAGAGGACTTTAGCATTCTTAAATAGCATAGATTGCTGACAAGCAAAGTATTGATGTTTACAGTATCATGCAAAGCCCGAAGCCAACCATGCTCACATCCCTTTGAATTACTTTTCCAATTCGAAGCCTCTAAGAACCCAGTCCTCCTTTATCTCTTCTCGTTATAAAAAGTGGCAGGAGGCAGAGTGGCAGAATGACCCACAAGATGGCACCTGTCACCAGTGGGATTTCTTCTGCCTTCTGCAGGCCAAATTTTGTTTGAACTCTCCATGGCCTCTGTCATATCCTCATTTTCCCTTCCACTCTTGCCTCTCCTCCTTAATCCCCTCCGTGCAGGCTCAGGCTCTGTTTACCCAGCTTCCGAAACCTTTTTTCTGCAAGAAGCCAAAGTAAAACTTTATTGAAAGAGGGGCTCAGGATTAGGAGGCACAGCTCAGTGAGGAGGAAGCCGACCACAGCACCTGCCGCCTTCGCCTGAAGACGGTTCCTGCTATCCACCATTACCAGGCTCGTTCTTATAGATGTGCATCTGAAATACATGATTACTTTAGGTCTCAAAGGTGAGGGAGCTGATTAGCTCTCTAATGAAGCCTTTTGTTATTACTTACAGACAAAGTACATCACACAGATGGAACGTACCAGAAGACCGCTTCCTTATGTCGGGCCGCACATATTTTAACTGGTAAGATCATCCAGAGCAATGAGGTGAAGCGGTTGCTATAAATACAGAATCAGTGGAATTTTTAAAAAACAGATTAAAGGCAGTGGCAGAAAACAACAAACAAGCACCCTAAGACCATTGTGCGTAAAGCCCCAAAGATGAAACTGGTAATTCATCTGCTGCATGAGTCACTCTGTACTTTGTCCAAAATTACATGGGGTAACATTCACTGTTTGCCTAATAATAGAGTTAGAGTTGCCTATTAATAGAGCTATGGCCAGTCCACAAAGATGATGTTGATGGACATCTCTCTTCTCTGAGTACAGAAAGGCCCAATCCAAAATGCTCTTACAGAAACACAACACACAGAGAAAACCCCTCAAGCTGCAGGTCATTGCATCACTTCATTTCACCAACTGCAACAGAGAATTGTTCTTCCACAGAAAATCACACAGCAGATCACAGGGACCTACACAGAGCCTGGAGCAGCAAGCAGTTCTTCCTTTGGGAAATGCCACATTGGTGGTTGGTTTCTTCCTTTAATGACTTCGTCACTTGGAAAGGGAAAATATCTTACAACCCGTTCCTCATCATCCTCATTCCTCCTTTTATCAACTTCAAAAATTCACCTAATTACCCCAAAGCATAAACAGGGTCTGTGAGTAGCCACCAGCAAGGGCAGGAAGGGTTCACAGTTTTCCTAATCAAAGATGGCACAAGCCTTGAGTCTTACCTAGGGAAACATCTGAAGTCATTAAGAATCTCATAGTTTCATCAAATCTAGTGAAGAAAGTCTTGTCTACATTTAGACAAGACAAATATACCTTTATACCAAATATATCTCTGTACCAAGACAAAATTATTTAAAACAGTGCAGCTACATGTAGACGGTAAATCATAGCGTTAAAAATAACTATTGCTATTATGAAACCTTTAAAACATTAACATCACCCCAGAGATTAAGGGTATCCTTTCAAAAACTGTCTACAATTAACACAAAGAGCAGATTTCATTTCTGTAGCCCATAAGTTGCTTTTGCTACAAACACCAGAAATAATTCTCATCTCTCAAGACAAACAATCAGGCCAGAAATACATGTTTTACTGACATTCATCAAAACCTGGGTATTAATACAGTTCCCAAGATGCCACCTTCATTTCAGTGCCTCCTCCAAAAGCAACTGAGGGAAAATCTCAGGGTGTTTGCAGAAAAACAAGGGAAAAAAAAAAAAAACCCAAAACATCAATAGTCTCCATTTAAATTGGAGAATGTGGACTAATAAAACTGAAGTGGGTTTATGAACCCTGCCAATTTGCCTTGAGTTTTTGGAGAGGGGGGATTTGTTTTGACCTTTCTGATTTTTCATTTTGAGGTGACTTTTATTTCAGGCTTTTTCTGGTAAATTATGAAATCAAGCAAGTCCAACCCAGAATGAACCATTTTGATCAATCTGAAAGGCAGCTTTTTTTTTTTTTTTTGAGACTTTTCTTCTGCCAAGAATTTGAAAATGTCACATTTCATTCCAGGATGAACAGAAGCCAGATTTCGAACTCTCCAAATCCTTTGCGAAACAAAATTTCTGTCTCTTTCACAGCTCCAAAATTAATTTTTTTTTTCCCCCCTCAAAGGCTGCAGGGTGGCTTAAGATAGTGGTCAAGCAATTACAGATAACACGTGGGTGGATTTTAAAAGCATTAGCGTGGCAGGGGCAAGGGTGGGATGGTGAAGTTGGAGCATTTGAGGGGAGTCTGGAGCACCAGCACTCCCAGCCCCTGGCTCCCAGTGAATCCCAGCCCAGGCGAGCTGGGCTCCAGAGCCTCTCCTCTCCTCGGAGCAAGATATAGACGCCGGAGCGAACGCCAGCATTTCCTAGCTCCCACCGAGTTTCTATCAATATTCTTAAACTTTAAAAAAAGAAAAATACAATCTGGCGTAGCAGCCCTAGAAGACTGCTGACTACTGCTACAAGAAACTCTCTACAACTGGAACCTAAAGAGGGATATAAATCCAAGGGCTGACCTGTGGCTTTTCACCCAGCCAAGGAAGCTATTAAATTCTTGCTGATTTAAGTTACTCTCCAGTAATGCACCATTTCTTGAGAAGAGGAAAAAAAAAATTATCTCCCAATGTCCCTTCAAAGGGCAATTACCTAAGGATTGTGATTTTTGCCTCAGAACTATTTAGGAAAACTTGGAAGTCATGAGGCCAGGTCTGCAGGGGCATCAAGGCATCACACTTGTTCTTGTGGCTCTGCACAGGAACATCTCACCCTGCCACAGAGCTCTGGAATTTTTCTGGCATAGGCAATAGCCCCTCTCAGGTGAAAATATTCTCATAAAGGTCACACAACCACCGAGTCAGGCATGTAAAAGCCGTGGCTGCCATTTTTTTACTGGGTGTATTCCACAGACATCCAAGCAGGCCCAAACACCGTTCTTTCTCCTCAGTGGAGCAACACCACCCCACCATCTCCCAACATGGGACATCCTTCCCCATCCACACCACGGCTTCTGGGGCCTGCAGAGGGCACAGAGCTCCCTGCTGGGCTTTGCACAAGTTGTCTGTACTTTACAGTAAAACAAGATAAATTATTTGCATGTCAAGGACAGATATCATTCATGCTTTTTTTATCACTGTTGTTTCACAGCTCTATTGCTTCTGCCACTTTTAACTTCCATCCTGCTCCCTCGGAGTCATATTTAAGGTCAACCAGTACACATTAGTCTTGCCCAGAGTAAAAATTTCCCCCTTACGTTGAAAATGACAGCCCTGTAAAACAAAACATGAATAAAAAAAAGCCATTCATTATTTATAAAAAAGCAGAATGGCAGGGTTGTCTTTTCCTGCATTACACAAATCCAGTATGAAAACTCTAACCTGTATATTATTATAAAAGCCCTGTCCCCTGTAATATCTCTTTGTTTTGTAATTATTTTGGGCTTTCTACTCAGGAGGAATAAAAAGAGCTTATATTTTCCCAGCACTCTGATGAAATAACTTTGAAATCATGCCTTATAGTTTTCTTTAGTATGATTAATCTCAAGATGTCACTCCCCCCACCCGCTATGATAGTCTCATTGGAGTGGGTTGTGGGGGGACAGTCAGGAGAAGGATATTTTGGTTTTTTGGTTTTCGGCCCAGTTAACCACTCTTTCTCCACAGCTAGATCATAAAAATCAAACAAAACCTGCAAGAGATAATCCCCCACTAATAAATTTATCAAGAGAGAATTTTCTGCAGGCTTGCTAAACTGTCATAAAGGCGAGGAGGTAGAGATCAAATATACTGTTGAGTAAGGAAACAGAGAGCACAAACTTTGTCCTCAGCTCGGGGACAATGATGCTCCAAGATTAACCCACCCTCTCAATTAACACCTCACATGAAAATCCCAGCAAGGTCATGGGATCTGTGCTGCAACTCGGTCAATCAGCATCGCCTGCCTCCATACAAACCGAGATCGAATGCAGAATTAACACTGGTCCCCCAAGCCCTCGCTCACAGACTCACGTCAGATTAAGCCCTTGCATGGAGGAGATATGAAAAGCATTTCTAATTAGGGTCTGAGGTTACTGGTTAAAATGCAGTCGAGCAGTCTACCAACCATTCTTCTCCCTCTTTTTTTTTTATAATTTTAATTAAACTCAGATACTATTTAATTCCTACCTGCATATATTTAGTACTACTTGAATGCAAACCTGATAAAGAATACTCCTGATCCCCACTTAGCTGCCACAAGCACTTATTAAAAGGAGGGTGACTGTCTTCAAGATCTTCCATGGGTCCCTTTGCAATAATTACTTTTTCTATCAAATGAAAAGCATAATATTTTCCTGTAAATAGATTTTTTTTCCTTGTGAAACCTTGACTTCCCTACTCTTGTGACGAAATTATAATTATACCTCAGTGCAGTGGTTAGTTACTGTCATTCCAGTCCATGAGGAGACTTTTTTCTCTATATGCTTTGCTCTTCTTATTCCATTACTCATAGGATTCTTCAGACACACACTTGAGGACATTTTGCACCCCTTTACTGTCACAGAAGCACTGCTGTGCATCTTGTGTTTTGAGGGATGGCAGAGAAGGGATTTAGCACCAGTTGGATCCTGTTAAATTATTTGTAATTCTAGGCCACTCCACAACATTTCTGCCATTGTGTGATTAGCAATCTGGATCTCTCCATAACAATTTTTAATATCTACCATGACCCTGGAAGCCTGAGTGCTACATCTACAGCATACTAAAGCCTTGTGACTCCAAATTATAGCCCTGAATAATTCAGGAATTGTAACGGTAGCTCAGTACTTATTAAAGCACTGGGAAAACTTTGGGATTCTCATATCTACAGGCTCTTCATTATTATTCTGATTATAAAGATGTTTTAATATATGCTGTTGCTATTCTTACACATTACCACAATACCATTTGTGAGGAATCCATAAGTGATTCAACTCCTGTATTAAGCAGCTACACCTCAGAGTATCAAGGGATGCAGTAAAATGAAGTGTCTTTTCTTTTCTGAGAAGATGGGAATTATCTAATAATCTATACATTAAATTTTAAAATCCCGAATTATGCCTTAGACATCATAACAAAAATCTGCTACCCAACTTATTTAAGCAAAACAAAATCATGTACATACAGAACAACTTTTTTTTTCCTTGATAGACTCAATGCCACAAATAGGGACGAAATTAAGTCTAAACAGTTTAATAACATATTAAACACATTCTGTCTTCTGTGCTAATCCCAAATAAGTGGCTCTAATAAGCCTTAGTGACAAGGAGGATCTAATGAAGAGTTGAATTTTTCATAGAGGTTTTATTAGGTTCATCAGCCTCCTCCAAAGTCCAGGCCTTCAGTCATGACAGCTCTGAAATCTGGAAGAGATTATCTTCAATTTTCTGAGAATAAACATCTCATTTCCACAAGGAAAATTCCATTTGATGACAAAATTTGTCTGTGTCCTAAATTTTGAAACCCTGCCACTGGATGTCATACTTGAGTAGCTCTGGGTAAACGTAAAAATTATTAAGAGTCTCAATAATATGAAAAAAACCCATGAGGCATTTTTGGTGTGAGAGTAATATATAGCGCAGAGAGCATCCAAAATAGCATTTTGGCAAGCTTCATTAATTTTCCCAAGCTGTTGAGAAATTTTCATTACTTTCTGGACAGTCAGGCATCCAGATTTCTGTATTGACTGTCCTCATCTGACTGCCCCACACTGACTGTGACTTAGCTAATGGTTTACCAGAGATATCCCACACAATTAAGAGGAATCCTCTAAATTAATTTATAACTCAAAGCATCCTCTTCCTAAAACCTAGTGAAATATCAGATGTGTTGAGGGGGAAAGTAGCTTTAGCCTGTCTCACTAAATAAAGCCAGTAAAGTGGGTCAAATCAAAAAACAAAATCCTAGTGTGATCACTGCTTATGTTCTCGGGTTTAAAAGAGGTGATAAGGTTTTATTTACAACCATACTCATAATATCTGGCGTGGAGCAGATGATAAGGTTTTATTATTGCAGCTTACTTCTGAAAGAAATTACTCTCCATGTGTGTAAAGCTGTACATTAGAGGAGCCTTAGGCTGGGTAGAAAATCTGACTTTCCAGGAGAAGGAGGGCAAGAAGTTGCACCATGTTATACCTTTAATGGATGGGAGGACAGAACTGGCTGCCTGAACCCCCCGCATGAAAAAACAGACACTGGACTTTGCTGTGTGGGTGCCTCAGTGCTCTGCAGCACAGCAAGAAAGGGGTCACGTCCCCACAAACGGTGCTCAGTCACCAGAATCCCAGAATTCTGAGCTGAAATCAGTGTTGGGATGGCAGCCATGCACACACAGGCTGGAAAACAGCCCTGACATCTTTGAGCTTTCCTTCATTCCAGTTTATGAATAAGCAAATGAAAATGCCTGGTCTGTACAGCCATCAGCTACTCCCAGGAAAGTGACACTCTGTCACTCTTCCCTACCACATCAGTGGAACAAGCTTCTCAACATTGATAGGAATTGTAGAGAACTCTTTTGTGCATTCAAAACAATTTCACATTTAGGAAATATCTTCCTCTATCCTCCAAAGATATAACCTGGTTTGGTGGTTGGGGGCTGGTGGGTTTTTTTACTTTTTTAAACTAAAGTTTAGTAACTTCATTACTTAATCATCTTTTAAGCTTCAGAAGGTGTGGAGGTGTTTTGGAATAAAAGTACATTAAAGGTTCTTCAAAAACTTACTGAAAAAAAACTGTCTGAAAACTATTTCTTTTGATATGTTTAAATGCAACAGTTAAAAGAGACATTGAAAATTTTGCAAAAAACACCTTTAAAAAGAGGAAAAACGAATTCTGGTCCATTCTCACAGTGAAATCATCTCCAATGAGTTTCTGTTCCTGAAAGATACCAAAAATCCACTGCATGTTGCAAAGCAAGGCAACTGGAGGAGACAGCACAACCAGCAGCCTAATGAACTCCTCAAAATCCTTCAGGATTGAGGATACAGGCATCATAGTGGGATCTCTTAGTTCTAGAGCATTCACTTCTGGGCTATGTCCTGATCTGAAACAGATGGAAACAGAAGCTTACTACAGGAAAATGATGACACTATTTTCAAATAATGGCAACAAACTTAAACCTGCAAAACCCTATTACAGACAGGCAAGGAGTAAATGGGCAATTAATCATGACAGAAACAAACCAAAAAACAACCCTCCTGACAAAAGATTTTGCAGACTTAAATGCACCATCACTTTTAATAAGATGTGCTTTGTCACTATTATCTATCCTCAAATTACACCTGTCCCTTGCTCATACTAATTCAGTTTAGCATGCAAAAGCACTGCTTGCCCCTATGCACATTAGAAGAGCTCCTGTTTAGGTTACCATAAAAAAAACCTTGTAGCTAAAAGAGCAAAAAACTTTAGAACACATTGTTCTTTTCTAAAGCTCACCTCTCCCATTCAGCTAACTAGTACTTTTTTCATTTAATCTACTCAGGTAAAAATAACCATTAAATATCACCTAAGTATCACTTAAATTCTATTTTGGGGATTTATGACAAGGATTCACTTTGTGTCAGCTTTGTGTCACCTCTTAGTACAGGGCTGAATGACAGAAATTCATTTAACCACAGTTTGAATCCCCTTTCTTCCGTACCTCTGGATTCATGTACATTTTTCTATCTAACATATATTGATCTCAGAAACCCAAAGCCACTTTTAAACACTTTATTAAACACAATATATACAAAGTAACATATTGAAAGTATAATAATGAGGCCATTGGTGATACATTTATGATAGTCGAAGCTCTATCAGATATGTAATAAATATTTTAATTATATACCTCATATATCTGCACCCCACTGTGAAAAATAACTGGGCCTAGCAATTTTCATGGACGATGACAAGATTACTATTACTAATGGTCTGAGGTACAAGTGTTTACTTTTAACATTATTAACGGTACTAATTATGATGAATACGATTATTTAGAGTCATTATGTGGTAGAAGAGTTTGATGATTCACTCAGGTGCCTAGAATTTAACACTCTCCATCTACCATCTATGGAAATTAATGACATAGCTTAACTCTGTTGTTATCGTACTCACTGCCAAGAAAATTGCTTTTAAGGAAGAAAAAAACAGAAGATCACCCAAGTGTGCTGCCCATTTCTTTATTACCCTGAAAACGTTCATGTTTGCAAATCAGTAAGAAAGCCTGATAATAAGATGCTTCACACTGGAAAAAATGAGACAGTGACTTTTACAGATGAAGGGACAGGTTCCACAAGCCTTCTATACAGAAGTGCTATTTTCATTATTGTAGGGCTTGGAATTGGAGCCCTTGGGCTAGGTACCAGCTATCCAAAAAAGCTTATACAGGCATGACAAACAAAGGAATATTTCGTAAAGCCCATTTCACAGATGGAAGCTTACACCACAAAAATCTGAGGCCTAAGACCATCTAGTTTATATCACTCAGAGCATCTTCATGGCCCCTCACCTGCCAACAGGGCACACTTCACCTCCTGCACAGTGTGTCCTCCTCAGCACCTTCACAGCCATTTCATACCTGGTGACATGGCTGATGGCTTTGGGCAGACAAGGCACCACACGAGCTCAAGGACACGCTGCAGCTCTGCTTGCAGCCTCACAGGTAGGAAAAAACTCATTTGGTGAGCAGCCTTGGGCTTGTTGTTGGCAGAGAGCACTGACAGAGGCACAAAGGCTGTGGCACAGACAGGCACACAACACGCATTTCCTAAAACCAGAGATGCTGGCTTGGCACGAGGCCACCACCAGTTCAGTGCCACAGGAATCACCCACCCCACGGCATGGCCTCACAGGGCTCAACCAAGCACTGTCTCCATGAGGAAAACATAGATATCATTTTGCCATTGATTTTGAAGCCAGTGGATGCTTAACCCTTTGCAGGCCTCAGCCAAACATCTCCCTCAGAGCCCAGGGATTGCTGACGCTGCGTCTGCCCGGTGACAATAAACAACTGCCACCTCTGCAGCGCGATTCCTTGCGGCACGCCGGAGAGAGAGGGCAGAATCATTAACTAGTTAAATCTGATAAATACAGACTCTCAGCAAAAGGAGGAAGAAAATGGACCATTCTCACTTTGTAATGCATTTCCATCGGTGACTGGCACGCTATTAGGATCGGGATCAAAGGGGGTGGGATGCTGGTGTCTGTGGATTTGGGCCTTTCACACTGTCTGATTGATGGAACTGAAAGGCTTCTGCTTGTAAAGCAGTCACCCCAAACAGCTGTCTCCTGCTCCTGTCCTCCTCTCCATTGCAGCATATGCAGTTCAGATTTCATTTACCAGCCCCTTTGAATAGCAAAGCTCTCAACGTGGCAGTAAAGCCTTGCCTCAGAGAGGATGCCTGGCAATTTGCATGCACAGTACTGCTAAAAGCATTGTGTGGCGTTAGTTGCCAAAGGACATGCAGAAATGTGTATCTCCTATCTTCCCTACTTTTCTGGTTTCTTAAATTATCAGTGTTTTACTTCCCTTTCATGTTCAAAGCATAGCAAATTTATTTGATATATTCCGAATGCTAGAGCATGCCAATGACATCAATCAAACTACAGAACACTGGGAAAGCTGCTATAGAGTAATCAGAATTGGCCATAAGCTATAAATATCTACTGTCTCATGATTCTCTTGGCTGCTACGCAAACTTTGATCATTAGCACTGATCAAAGATCATGAGGGATAAAATGGTATTATGATATAATGGCATGTATGCTTCAGCTGATACTAAAGGCTATGGATGACCTATGCTTGACTATACTGTCTTTCTCTACACACCAGAAAGATTCATTAAAATGGCAGATCTCTTTTTGCAGTACCTTAGAGGATATGTAACAGAAAATCAGAGTGCAATCACAATTGGCATAACTATTCATCACCAGCCTGAGTGGTCTGTGTTTGTATTCTCTGCAACACAGCTTCTTACAACACTGCACAGGTGACTCCCAGACAACATCTAATTGTGCCTGAGAGGTCACCAAACACAGCTAATGACTTTTTATTGTTTTATTGTGTTCAGATGGATTGGATCCTTCCTCTCTAATGGCAGGACATACCTAGCATTTCACAGGCAGATCTTGTGTGGTAAAGTTACACAAGTCTGGCTGCACATTTTAATCTAATCATTGGTCGTGTGACTATGGTGTCTTGATAAACATAGATTTTATTCATTTGTAAAACACCCCCCAGTGCCCAAATTAAGAAAATAGAATATAGTGTCTCCTCCCCTGCCTGCCAGCACTTTGTTCTGTACTCTGAGTTAGGTATTTAAATACCTTAACCAGAGCTCCAAAGCTTTCAGATAAACCAAAGCAGAATCCAACCTCACAGCTGTCAAATAAAATGATATAGAATTGCTTTGCACAAAAGGAATGAAATGAATACAGCCTTACTCATTAACTTATGAGTATTCTCACAGAAAGTCCACTCAGAAAGAACTGTAACTGTTTAAAGTTCTCTTAATCATCTACTTTTTCTATGAAAATTAGAACATCTGTCCTTGAAATTAAGAGTTAGGTTACACAGTTAGGGACAAGAATGTCATATGACTCGCATGGCCACGTGCATTTCAGAGCTCTTATCAATAAAATCTACGTAGTTAATGTGCACCGTTCAAATTAGGAGTGCTGGATACATGTGCACAGGCCAAATTACACCTCCACAACAAATCAAAGTGCATCTTTCAAATGGAAGGCTACAGTTTTCTCAGATGTGTGATTATTCAGCATGCAGATCTCTTTCTGCTTTGCTAATACCACAAGCTTTATTGAGCCTGTAGCTCCAATATTTCCAAAAAATAACAAAGATGATTACCATTTTCCCCACTTTACATAGCAGGGAAAAAAAAAAAAAAAAGGCACAAGAGAAAGAGGTGATCTGCCCAAAGTCTTACAGTGAGGCTGAAAAAACCACCACTAGCATGGATCCTACCTCTCCTGAGTCCAACCCGAGTAATTTAAACACAAGATCCTTCTTCAGCTGAATCGGGGAAGGGAAATCAACCAGTAGGTGAACACATTCTCATTAACTGGTTCTGTGCAAACCATGTTCTCCCAGCCCCCTCAGACTTGCTTGAATTAACAGAAAAAAA
This sequence comes from Phainopepla nitens, assembly GCA_013400175.1. Classification (NCBI taxonomy): domain Eukaryota; kingdom Metazoa; phylum Chordata; class Aves; order Passeriformes; family Bombycillidae; genus Phainopepla; species Phainopepla nitens. The sequence continues at coordinate 93,243 of VXBQ01017103.1, read as the reverse complement.
ATCATTCATACAAGTTCTTTTGGTGACATATGTAAAACAGCTGATTCATAGACAGGCTTCACGCGCCGGGTCAGAACAAATTGTCCTCAAAAGCAACACGGTTAAATTGAGTGGAACTAGCCTCCACCAACTTCCAAGGTACATAATGGATATTATAAACTTGTCTTACTTGGCACCAATTTGACAACCTCAGTTTGAGAGAACAGAGAGTGAAAATGAGTTTTAAGCATGCAGCTACAAAGAAGTACAACATTCATTATGTACAGTCCTTTAACAGATTGCCCAGATTGTGGACGCCTTCAGCAGACTTGAAATTTAATCTCCCTGGTGCAGTTTTAGTCACTACATGCACCACTAACATATAGCTACTACTACAACATAGATTACTGTTTAATCCAGAGTTTTTCTTACATTGTCCCTGTTGCTTAGCACATAAAACCCCCTCTAGCCCTTCATGGGTCTACAAGGCAAGGAGCCAAATTCCACTCCATGTAACTGAACCTGAGAAAAAAGAGCTGAGGATCAGTACTTATCCCAAAACAGCCCAACAGTGGGGTATCAGCCATTTGGACTTGTCCTGAGCTCTCACATGAGGTCTCACTAGCATCCACCATGTCTGCCTTGGTGAAAAATTCTGTGTGTTCCAAAAAAGTGATTGAGAATCACATGGCCCTCATGCCATGCAAAAGTGACTTCAGCACTACAGCTGAATCCCTACAGATATAACCCAAAATTGTTCAGTGTGCCATTTCTGATTTACATCTGTGTAAAGGAGAAAAAAAAACTGTCTCCTGGGGAAGCATCCTCACTGTGCCCTTGATTCTTAAGAGTTCTTTCTTTCCCCATTTTGGGAGGAGGAGACTATTTAATGTAGTTTCTTCTCCCTCTGCTTATTACTGATTCTCTTATTTCGCATAAAAACAAAATAAGAGAAGTCAGAAGTGCAATTTGACTTTTTCTTTAGGTCATTCTCAAGGTCACTCTGGCAGCAGTCTGATAAAACAAACAGCACAAACCAAGAGGAAACCTGAATTACAGAGTCTGTTCCAGTGCCTACCAAAGTCAGTGCATCTCTGCATTGGTGAAATTGGGCATTTGATCAGGATTAAGAGGGAACAGTTTGGCACTCAAAACCATTTTACCTTATTATATTCTAATTGCCATTATCTCAATCTCTCTAGCATAGTCCAGTTTTGGGCTTACACTACGTGCAAAGTCCCACTGTGTCGTCAGAGACAATCATGATGCTGCTGCACTGCCTTGATCACATCCCTGTGCTTTTATCTCCTGCACTGGCTCCTGTGCTGGAAGACATGAGCACTTCCCACTGAGTTGTTGGTGTGACTTTCTTTTAAAGCCATTCCCACCACCATCACTGTAAGCCTAATGCTGCATTCATAAAAACAAAACAAAAGTAGTCCTTGTGTTTGAATAGCAGATAATTGAAGTAATTTCCTTTATGTATTTCAAGTATACTTGACTTTGCAAAGTAAGTTTCAGTTTCACAACTCAGATGACTGACAGGATGAATATATTCTTTTGAAATATACTTTTTATCCAGTCATGCACTGAGACCATGTGTGTATTGTTTCACACATACATCTGCATCTACCAAAACACAGAGAGCATTTCAAAGGCACTTGTGGGAGTTTGGAGCTGAATTCTGCCACCTTACCCTCAGTCAGAGAAAGGAATTATCCACAAGGATCCTGAAATCTCAACTTCCTTAATAAAGTTGCCATCTAAATCTTTACTGGATGCACTAATGGAGAAGAGAACCAAGTGATAACAGCTGTGATAAAAAGCTTCTTGCATTTGAAGCCTGCAAAGAGGAAACCTGTGTCAACTTATTTTTCTAAGCAAAAGATCTGTGGTAAACCTGGAAGTATGGTGTAAACCTAATTACATCAGGTTTTCTCAAGCAATCATTTTAAATTGCTTTGAAGAGAAACTCCCATCAATGCCAACATCCAGGAGTCATCTTTTAAGTTTGAAAATTGCCTTTTCATCTGCCAAACAGGAAAAATTATTGATTGCATTTTCACAAATTTGATCCCTCATTTTTAAACCAGACCAGACTTGTGAAAACGTTTCTGAGGTAAGGCACAGTTTCACTATTCTGTTTCCTTTCCAAATATATATCTGCAATTAATACCCTGACTGTTCCACTTGCCTCTTTTGTGGGCCATATTACAGCAGTCTTTTCCAAATGCTTCTCTTTTACTTTTCCCCAAATTAGTTCTGTAAAACCTTAGAATTTTACCCAGTGTAGAGCAAATGTAGAGCCATGTTACTCATATCTTTGCACTTCTCCATAGATTTTCATGAGGTTAACAGCCTTCAACCTCTCCCTTTGCTAACTAGGCATTAAAAACACTACTCCAGTTATCCTCACCATTCTAAATTCCCAAACATCCCGGAAATTATCAGCACTCACCTTTTGATCACATGACATTCTACGTATCTGCCTAAGCATTAGCCACATTCATCCCTATAAAATCATAGAATGGTTTGTGTTGGAAGGGACCTTAAAGCTCATCTGATTCCACCCCTGCCGTGGGCAGGGACATCTTCCTCTGTCCCAGCTTGCTCTAAGCCCTGCCCAGCCTGGCCTTGGACACTCCCAGGGATCCAGGGGCAGCCACAGCTTCTCTGGGCACCCTGTGCCGGGGCTTCTCCACTCTCACAGGGAAAAATTTCTTCATAATATCCAATCTAACCCTACCCTTTTTTAGTTTAAAGCCATTCCCATTGTCCTGCCACTCCATGCCCTTGTCAAAAGTCCCTCCTCAGCTCTCCTGCAGCCCCTTTAGGCATTGAAAGCTGCTCTAATGATATTATAATCATGATTTTTGATTTTCCAAACCAAAAGCAGCTTTTGTAATAACTCTAGCCCTTGATATGTAAGCACATTAAAATTGCCTTTCTTCTCTCCTCTCCTAATTATTAGCTTTCCACGTGAACTTCTTGGAATGATCTCTCGCAATCATGCTCAGACTGCCCACCTGTATAAAAAGTTTCAAGTACTGAGACAGCATAATTTTTCTGAAAACAAAATATAATGACCATGGCAGCAAAGAGGACATTTAAAGCTTCTTCCTTGAAGAAGAAAAACCTTGCCAGTAGGATTTTGAAAATCAACAGTCAGCTTTTTTTTCCCATTTTTTGACAGTTCATGGCAAAGTTAAACAGCACTAATGCATTCCGTTTATTTCAGATAGATCAAAGAAAAAAAATGTATCATCAAGCAAAGTTTTCACACACTCTTCTGCTTTTCTAGAGGGCTTTTTAATATAAATTATTGTCTTTTAGCTCATAGATTACCTTGACTGAACAGGAGAGCAGCATCAGGTTGTGCAACAATGGTCATGTACAACCTTGGGATCTCCGAACCTGCTCCTCACACCTTTGCAGCAAGCCTCACCTGAAGCTCTTTATCAGCACCCAAGTCACTGCTCTTCATTAAAATCTAAGAGTAATAACTCATGAGGGATAATGAAGACAACTAAGCATGTGTTTGAATGCCTATTGAAACTTTGGTATTTACCTAGACTACAAAACACAGCAAAATATGTTCCTACTTATCTTCTACCAGCCAATAACAGTAGTTATTGTCAGTTTGAAATATTTTACAAGCCCTTAAAACACTCACTTCAGGGCAAGGGTGCTGGCCTTATGCTGGCCAGCAAACATATTGAAAATCAGCCTTGGCAAACAGTTTTGACAGAGATATTTTGGGCTTCAAGTTTTGTTGATAATGCGCAGACACAATCAGTACTACATGATATTTTTATTAAAACTAATTGTGCATATATTAAAGGGATTAAAAACTGGGTGATGGCTTTCAACATGTTGTTAATAGGGAATCAGTCAAAAACCACCCATTTCTGGGAATATGTGCCTTAAACAGTTTGTCTTGATCTACTACTGCAGAGTGTACACATCAACAAACCAGAAGAAATAGAACAGGGATACACTCACAAATTTTAAAGGTTGATAAGAATATGCTGGATCACCAGCTGTGACTGAAATTTGCTTGTAATGCTTGGATGTATAAACAGGGATGAAAACTAAGAAGGGAGAACAAGCAATATACGCAGCAGTGATATTTAGTCATTAACAAATTACTTGATATAGAAAACTGAGATTGTTTCCCCTGAATTTTTAAAAGACATTGTTGAAATTTGGAAAAGCTGCTGTGTAGGAAGAGATCTAACAAGCCCTCAATCTAAATAGATTGTACATAGAACTTCAAGAGTTAGCCTGACTTTGAGGTAGAAATATTATATTTACATGTGATGAGGAAGATGCTGTTCCGCTCTCTGAAGAGAGTCCAGACCCTCACAGGTACATCACATCCTGCTGGATGAACGTGGCCCCCAGAGGACAGAGTGTGAGACAGCAGCTGTGGCAGGAGACAGGATGAACCTTATTCTCAATCTCCTCCCACAGCTCCACCACAGGAGGGGACAAACCTCATGTTCAGATTTAGTTGCAGGCCTGACCAAATTTAACATAAATATTGGAGTAAAGGGTTCTGTCGGAAGAAGTAATGCTCTGAGTGAAATTCACTCCACTGAATTTAGCTTCCCAAAAGAGCCACTCATGTTTGCCTTGAGGATTGTTTTAGGGGAAGCTGTTGGTCATGCCAATATAATTCCCTTCACAGAAAATCACATTTCTGTACTGGATACTAACAATCTATATAAAGTGATGTTATTACCAGAGTCACTATGTATATGTTGGCAATTACATATATTTTTCTTCTTTCCACTGTATAAATTTCCTTTCCCTAATAAAGTGTGCAAGGTTTCCCAAAGAGTTTAATAACCCAGACTCACTGAAGTGTAGCTGTTAAAATAAGCTAAACTGGTTTAACTTCTGAGCTGTCAGACCTAATTTCAAATGACGAGATGTGACTACTGTTTTCATGTGAATTGCTAAAATTAGGTAATTTCCAAACATATGCAATAAAGACAAGGAAGAATGTCAAAGTTCAGGGTTTTTTTGTTGTGAATTTGCTTTCTTAAATGAAATAAGTGGCCAAGAAAAAGCCATTAATTTATTAAAATAATCTCAAATAGTTAAAATTGTTAACATACTAATAAGCCATGAAGAGTAGAGTTCCTGCAATCCAAAAAAGTTAATTTTCAAAAGGTATTTTAACTTTTTTTTTTAAAGCTATCTGGTTCAATCATTTTTTTTTTCCTTCAGGCAGTAAAAGCAAATGCATATGGCATGAAAATCTGTTAAAACATAGTACTTTACACCTTTGTTTGTACCTGCTCCAAATATATTTGTCTATAAATTAACTGCACATGGTGGTTTTCACATTGGCTTATTTTATCCATGTGTTCAAGAAATTTAATACATCACTTGTGTTCCCTCAATTACAGCTCAAGTCATCAGACAAAAAGAGGAGGAGTACAAACAGCTACGTGTTTTTACATTTTTATATGCAATTTATGCCCAAGGCATCAACCATATGTAAAAAAGATGAGAAAGTAACCCTGTATTTCTACTGCATCTCAAGAGCTGAATTCTCTTCAAATACCAATGTCTGAAGCAAGGGGTGGATGTCCCATCCCTGAAGTGTCCAAAATCAGGCTGGACAGGACTTGGAGCAACCTGGTCTGGTGGAAGGTGTCCCTGCCCATGGCAGGGGGTGGGAGGGGATGACCTTTAAGGTCCCTTCCAACCCAAACCATTCTGTTTCATGATTTTACAGGCAGAAGATGATTTAGTGGCAGTGGCCTGCAGGGCAGATCATCCAGTAGGAGCCACGCTACTGTAATCCCATGGTGTCCATCCCAACACCAACCAGTCCTTTACGCTCCTCAGGAGCGACCAGCACCCCTGTCAGTGGCTAAGCACTATTCCTGGGAGCTTTCCTGAAGGAAACCCACAGATCCCAGGTATTTCCTACATGCTCTAAAGACACCCCAGGCCTGCCTGCTGCTCCTGGGAGCCAGGGTCTCTGTTTCAGCAAGGCTGTATCACAGAACGCCCCAGGCTCTCCGCCAACTCCCTCGGCACACGCTTCCCTGCAAAGCGGGACGGATGTTTGTCACATGTGGGCTGGGTCACCTCACCCCTCTCTTAATTTTAGCGCATGTGAAATTTGCCATATGGGCAGCTCTGAAGAGTGAAGTCCTTCACTTTCTTGCAAGAGTAGTAGAGCACAATCTTTCCCATTACTGTTACCTTAATGCATCTCATCCCTTGACATAACTTTTTAGGAAAACTGAGCTGGATCACCAAGTCTGGTTCCCAGCTCCTGCAGACCACACGTTCTTTTTCACAGGTTAATCAACTCCCAGCAAGAGCTGTCTGGCTTGAGGGTTCACCTTCTCTGTTCCCACCATTGTTCCTATTCTCAGGTTGCTTTGAGATTCACTCTTCAAACAGTTCAAAGATTTGTTCCCTTCCTTCCACCCTTTATTTAGCACCGTGTTATTGCACCAATAATATTCTTGGTGTTATGGGCAGGCAAGAGAATTAAGATTCTTCTTTCTGTTCCCTCCTTGCACCAGAAGTCTCAACTTTCAGGTGCAGCAAGTCCATCTTTCTTGGTAGTTAGGCTGTGACCAGAAATCTCATTTCATTTCACCCTTGCTATTAAATCAGCCTGCTCTGGATTCAGACAAAGTTGAGACTTGAACTCTGCACTGCTTCACCTGATGCAACGGTAAACTTATTTAAAGAGGTTACATATGGAAAAGGTTAATACCACAATCCTGCAAAAACTTGCCTAAATGCCTAATTTCAGGCATATAAATAATTCCATTAAATTCAAATTACTCAAGCCCATTGAATTCAATGTGCCTAGGCCCATGACTAAATTATAAGGCATAGGATTGTGGATGTAGAGATTGTTATCCATGACCCAATTTGGTGGGTCCTCACATAAATCAGATAAGCAAATCCCTTTTGCTTGTGTTTGCACACTGCAAAATCCTTGCAAGCCTGGATGTCTTAAGAGATGAAAACAGGGAAAAGCAGCCAAGTATCACAGGCACTATGTTCAATTTTCAACCGTGGCCCCAACAATTTAGTTTGGTCACTTTCTAAGAAAAAAAATTATGGTATAAGCAAAATTCAGCCGTTTCCTGGTGCTACTGACATGAAAAGATCCATGTTCCAAATTTTAACTAAGCACTAGAGTCTAGAGAGTGGAAATACTGTCTTTAGGAGCTTTCTTTAATTTTCTCTTCAAAGCTTAATTACATTACAGGAAATATTTGGCTAAGATGTGGCAATTCATCATAGTATCTCTATTACCAGCATCATCAGAGAGGTTTCTGTCAATTTTTCATTTTAACCTGGCTTTTACTTTCATAATATAATTATATCCCCTCATTTCATTTATGTTGTAAAAAGAAATTACATATCCTAATTTTCTTTTACTGAAAAAAAAGCTTTTTCTTTAAAAAACCTATGTGGTAGTGTGCAACATATTTAGAGCTTACGATCAGCAATTTCTCTAAAGAGGAAGATTTCAGGAAAAAAGTGACTCAAAGTAATTTCAGCAGCAAAGTAGATTAAATATCCACCATATTAGTCACAGAGTATTAGATGGAATTGGATTGACTGGGAAGAGGTCAAAGAGTTGCTGAAGGTTTTAGCCCACCAGAGGAGCAATAAAATTCAACCATACTTAAAATCATTAGCTTTAAACCCTTTGATATTAGATCCAAACCTCCAGCACTCACAGAAGGAACCTCCAAGCACCATGCCAGGCCAAAAGGAAACCCTCTAAGACATCTACATTTCACGGAAACATTTCAGTGAAGTACAGGAGTGACAACAGAAAGAGCCTGCACAGGCAGGAAAGACCACGCCACAAATAGAGGGGAAAGGAAAAGGAGGCCTTTTAGGAAAGTTAGTTTATAAAATAGCAAGATATTCACTTTAACAAGTACTAGTGGGGCCCAGGGGACAATTTTTAGGTGGCAAAAACCCCACCCACCGGTTCCTGCAGAGTTCCTCCACTTTAATGCCTTGCTCCAGTACCAGCACTCATTTCTCCCTTCCTCTTCTCGTGATGACAAGGCACATTCCTCCTCACAAAGGACACATTTGCCAAGAAAGTATGGCACCAAAACGAGACAACCAGAATTCATGACATGATAAAGGAGAGACACCACGTGCTGACAGCAAGGCAAGGAGGAAATCTAAAATTGCAGAAGTCTAACACAGCAACAATCCAAAAGAAAGAGAGAAAGGCAGAGGAGTAATTAAAAACCCTGAAGACAGTGATGGGTCTCTAGTTTTTGAACTGACTCCCCATTTAATAGAAAGGATGGTTTCCACCCGAGAGAAGAGAGATAAAAGAGAGACTTTGCTGTAACTAATAACCAACTGACATATTTCTGTTGGTTTTGTACATTTCTTCACTCATTTTGAAAATGACAAGTATAATTAAAGTTGTTAAATACATCGAGAGACTTGTCAGTCAACTAAAGTATCAGCTCTTATAAATTCTCCACAATAAGCACTGCTCACAGCACAATGCAGAAGAAATTAATCTCTCACCAGAAAGATTTAGTCATTTGATGATCCTAAAAAAAAATCCCAGATTTTCTATTTCCTGGGGCAAAATGAACTTTTCTTTATGTGTTTGTTGATATAAAATGCATGTGTTTAATTTAATTTAACTTCTGCAGTATTGCAAAATTAAAATCTCAAGAAGATTTTTGGTGCCTATTCTGAAATATTTGGGGGTTTAACTTTAATGCATGTCCTACAGGAGAGCACATTAGGATTGTTTTCTTTTTGCACAAGTATATTTTTTCACAAAGGATAAAATGAAGATGATGTTCCAGAAAGGTGCCTTTTAGGGACAAGTTTCAGTGGAAAGGCCCATAGCTGTGCCCTGCCACAAGGCTCAGACTAAATTAAACGTGACCCAGGCAATAATTAACTTTTGTGTTAGCTATGTATATCAGGATGATTTTAACCTCAACACATAAAACCCTCTTTCAGCTTTAGCTCTGCAAGCCATTCAGAAAGAAGCCAAACCCTCAAAGTGTGATTTCAGCACTCAGCTAATCCATGTGTGCTAACAGGTATGACATGATCCAAAAGGCTAAAAGCCAGTCAGGAGAGAAGAACCCATGGAAACACATGAACTACTCCAGAAAAAGTGCTGAAGGAAATCAACCACCCTAGAAAAATGTGCTTTTTCAGTATTTGATACGAAATAGTGCCTCGAAGCAGCCACCATCACTCTCCAGCACCTTGTCACGTTCTGATGAACCAGAGGATTAAGTTCACGTAAATTCACAAGCAACTTGTGCAGGCGCTGGAACATTATGCTTCAGCCTCACTCCTGTGCACAACAGGGACTACACAGATTTTACAACACGTGTGGAAATGTCCCTCTGTTCTAACCCTGCAATGGGAGCTGGGCACAGCTCAGGGCTCACGTGGCTGCAGGGGGCAGTGCAAGGGCAGCAGGTCCTTCCCTCCCCTGGGCCAAACCCTCAGAGAGGTGGGGGAAAAACAGGTCCCCAGGACAAACTAAAACTCTTCAGGGAAGCAAGACCTACAGGAACATTAAGTGTAATATAATTCATGGAAAGGCATTTAAAAACTCATCTGAGTTTACAGCAGTCACTGTAGTTGCTGTAAATATAATCAGAGAGGAGAAAGAAAAAAAAAACCAAACCACCCCCACACAAAAAACAAACAAACAAAAAATAAAACAGACAAAAAATCCAAACCAAATACCACAGGAAGATTTTGCTTGGCCACTAAGACACGTCTTCAAGAACAAAGTCTGTGTGACAGGCGAATAACTTCCACCTTGTCAAAACCTTCAGTAAGTGATTCCCCTTCCAGGCTGAATTCCTTCTGGTACAGTAACTCTGAGCTTACTCTGGAGACTGCAATTGATGCTGTCTAAATTAGCACAACTGCTGCTATACCTGGGTTCTCATGCTATAAATGAAGCAGTCCTGATTATAAAATAAATTTTAATTCTTGCTTGAAACCAAGCCTTTCTTCTTTTTTTTTTTTTTCCCCCTCTCATTTTTAAATGCTGGTTTATGCTCTGGCATTTTAGCACCCTGACTAGTTATAGCAGAATTTCTGTTGTAGGATTTCAAAGATGATCAGATGGGAGCCAGACCAGCCTCTCCCCTCCTGCCAGTGGAAGGTCAATCCTCAAAGCAGCCCAGGCTTTGTTGTTGTTTAAACCTTGACAATACTGCTGGCATTGTCAGAAATAAGTGAAGGTTTTTATACAGGGAATACCTGACCACTTGGAGCTGGATTGGGATCTCCTGTACAGAACAGATTATTGATGCAGTTTACAAATATACTCTATAAAGCAAGACTTTCTTTTGCACTTCATAAAAGACCTAAACCTAGAGATGTTATAAAATTTCTTTTCCCTGATGGAACTTATTGCTTTAAGCCATTTTGATGAGTAGGCACCAGTGTTGAAGTAGAGTAAAATGTGTTCTCACAAATATTATCTGAGAACACTCTTAAAATATCTCCAAGGATTTTATACACTAGGTAGAACACACAATCATATCAAAGCAATCCCTGTATTTCATAATTTAAATTAGAGCTGGAAGAATGAGACTGAGGTGATCAATTTCTTTTCAGGGATAGTGACTGAAAGAATAGTTGACATTTCATAGGATTTTTAGGGCTAAAATAGTGTGTTTTCAATCTCTGAAGGCTTATTTTTCTTTCTAAAGATGGCGTGGGGCCTGGGGGACCCACTTAAAGTTTCTTGCCATACTTGGCCAAGAAACACAAAGTGTTGGTGAAGTATAAACACAGAGCCCTTTTTCTTTGACCCATTCTGCAGTGTGATGGGATAGTGTTGTTAGTTTATGTGAGAGAAAATAGCATAGGCTTTTTGAAAAAAAAAAAAAAGTGGAATTGGATTAAGGCCTTTGTGCAAGCCTCAATGCTGAGGGGAATTAGCAATAGTTGTAGGCACTTAAAGGAGCTCTCATGCTGAAGCTTATCCCAGATTTTACACAATAAACATTTGAATATCAACAGTGTTTTGCAACTTGCAGCACTAATGTATAAACTTCTTCCTTTTGAAACTCCCAAATCCCTCCAAACGTTCGCAATACCCTCTACATAAACATGTAGGGCCTATAGTGGAAAACACCCAGTCAGGGATGTAAGTCTGATTTTTTTATTTCTTTCTTTTTCATCCCTGGAATCTAAAATGAGATCTAGTACCATTAGCTGGTTTAAGCACTTCAGAAGTTCTGTATTTTAACCAACTTTCTCCCCTCCAGCCTTACTTTCCATTTAAAAGACAAAGATGTCAATGAGACATGAGCTTGACTTGGGTATCCTAATATTACATATTTCATGCTACAATAAAAAGGCACTACAAAACCTTTGAAGTGATTCATTAAAATACTGATCTATCCCTCTTATCAGCATGTTCATAGCATTTTTTTTAGCTCAGCTAACAAGCTTACACCACACTACAACATGAACATGTGGGACAAGGATTCAATTCCCTTCCTTTAAACTCCTCTGCAGGTGAGCAGGACTCAGAATGAGGAAAAGCTGGACTTCTTGCTGCTGGAGCTCTCCTAACATCCATGGAGCTGCTGTCATTGGCTTCAAGTCAAGCCTGGCATTAATGACAGAGCGTGTAACATTAGGTGCATAAATACACACTGACTAGAATTGGGAAAAAGGTCCTTTTTTTCAGATAGTGATCAGCCAGATCTGCAGATCGACACGGCATTCCTACTGGCTTTTCTAGATGCCACTTAATTTTGGTATCCTGTTTAAAGGATGACAGCTGATTCAGTAACAAACTGCTTCCACGCCCTTGGTGTGAGCCCAAAGTAAATCTTCTCAATATATAATTAATTATAAAAGATTCCCCCCCAATTCCCTTTTTAACTCCTGCTAGGTAGGTATGCATGTAACCAGTTTTACATCTTTGCATCTGTAGCTGTCCACTAAAAGATGGAACAAAGAAATAAGCCCATGGTGAAATAGCAGGGTGGGAAAAACTTGGAGATAATTTTTTGTTACACTGTTTGTTTTGTGCTTGAAAGGACTGCGATAAGAAACTCATTGCATTAAGAAAAAATGAAGACATTACTGCCCTGTCCAGCTCTGAAGCATGTTGAAGCAGTTTGCCTATTGAATTTGATACAATGATGTATAGATGAATAAAGTTATCTCTAGTATTGAATGGGACGGTGTCAGTGGGAGGGTAAAAAGGGAGGAACTTGGAATCTGAAAAGAATACTTTTCCCCCCCTCTTTTTAAGAACTTGAAGGTCAGGGTCCAGCTGCCGTAAAAGGCTAGAGGACAAACAAAATGCTGCACAGGCCCAAATAAAGACAACTATAGACACATAGCAGAGGTTTCCTGCTTCAAGTAGCTATTATATTAACCTACACTTTAGGCAAAGAGCATTTTAGGTTTCACACTGATGAAAACATAGGATGAGCAGAAGCGTCAATAAAAGTTGCACCTTTAATGAAACAGATGAAACAGGCCAGCAAAGGTAGGAAACAATTTTTTAAAAGAGGAAATTACATTGATTCTAGTTTTCTTGAAATGAATTATTTTGATTGAGATAAGGCAGCAAACTTGCTTTTTTCTTCTTTACATCCAGCCAGGAACAATTCTAACAGATCTATTGCCTAGCTCCTTGCAAGGCCTAGGTCATAAACAGCAAGAAATACAGAGTCTGGAAATTTGAGGTAGTATATGAAAAATATATACTTGAACTCATTGTTCATTCATCCATGTTTATAAACTGTTAATATTCTGATAAGCTGGCTTTCACATTATGGTCTGGGAAATAAGGGTAAGAATCTTCAGTGGAGTAGTCAGAAGGGTTAATATCCCTGATGAGAGGGGAAAACTGCATTAAAACATCGAGTTGAGCTTCATTTTGTCATTCATGCTCAGTGCTGCTTTTGTTGTCTTGTAATTACTCTAAATTTAAATGTCTCCCCATAAGATGAAAGAATAGCTAGTATCCTTTTTTTTTTTTAAGAATAAAAACTACTAGCCTGTGCTGTTCAGCAGGGGGGAAGAAGGGGCTGGATAGCTTTGACCGAGTTTTCTTGGCTTCTTTTTAAAACAAAAAAGAAACAGTGGAGTTAGAATAGCCTCATGATGTCAGGTTTTTAATATATATAGGAATAAATTTAGTAACTTCAGATGACCATTATAAAAACCAACTCAGTTCACTGAATTACTGTGGTTTTTTTCAACACTAGTTGTTTTTAATTGTTTGGGGGGTTTTGCTGCTTATATTTTATATCAGTGACAAAATTCTAAAAAATTGTTCAAATTAATTTAACTGATTGATTTAGCATATACATTTTGCAATAAAGAGATTTACTGATGCCACATAATCAAATAAGCTCTTTCCAAGTTAACTTCTAGACTAGATATTTAATCATGGAAGTTGGCAGAAAGGCGAAGGCAGAAACTAAAAAAAGAAATCTTCGGTTTAAAAAAATATTTTCACCTTCTGACAGAAATGCTTTAAGAAATAAAAGCTGGAAATGAAGGTTGAAGTATAACATGAAAAGGAAAAAAGATGCAACAGTTAAGCCTCAAAACCACTGTTTCCAGGCTAATGTGTGTTGTAGATCATTAGCCGAATGCATTGTCTAATGGGCATAAATGAGAGCCTTCGTTTTGAAGTTCCTCTTTCATCTGCAGTCAAACTTTGAGTTTGATCCAATCTATAAAGATAAATCTAGGGATTAATCTGGAGGTTTAAATGGTTTAGCCAAAGGTTGGTCCAGCTTTATAATAATGACAGCTGATTTGTGTTACTTTCCACTGAGATTTCCTTTTTTTTTTTTTGGATGACCCCCCTACATATTGCATCTTGCAATTAGGCTGTTGACAACTCTATTATGCTGACAGCAGAGGTAGAGCTACGTGGGGAATTATCCAGCATGTTGTGCTGTAAATGTTACTCACAGATGTCTTAAGAGACCGCAGCTTGTCCCATGTGTTCCTATCTCTGCTGCAGCACATCTCGAGCTGCAGTTGTTCCAGGCAGAATTGGTGGCATGCTGAGCCTGATGCAACTCTTACCAACAACTTCCCCAGATTAGGAGCCTGTCAGGATGATGTCAATGGAGGTTTAAGAAGTGCTTTCTGAAGTTGTTCTGAGTTAATAATTAATGGGTTGATTATTTTACTCCCTTTGATAGTTCTTTTATATTTGGATGCAGCTGGCTGGAAATAACCACAAAGGGAGACTGATTTTATTTGCCATTAATTTTGACTTTATTTAGCAAATTATCCCGTGTCCCACCATCACATCTTTGCTAATCTGGCAGTGCTATAATGTGAAGATGAAATCTTTGATTAACAAAACAGATTAATCAGTTTTTAGAGTGTTTTGGGGTAAGATGCATGTACATACATCTCCTCCCAAGTAGTCTTTCCAGTGCATGCTTAGATATGTGCTAAGTGTTGAAAGCTGTCGAGCAATCAGAATGTTTTTGATGTAGGCTGCATCTTCCTCTTGTAGAAATAAGTATTTTGCCAACTAAAGCAGAAACATTTTGCCTGTACAAGGTGAAGATTTGGCAGTGCACACTGGAAAATACAAGTTTAGGGCTCAAACCTTGTATTTTACACTCAAAAAATGAGCTTTACAAGTGAAACTAGTCCAAGCTAATTCCCAATATTACTTTTTTGCTATGATAATGCCCACAGACGCTAAATGCTTCCTAGATATATGCCAAGACTATGCCCTACCTTAAATAATTGCTATTTTACATTGATTTATTTTCCAGTACTTGAAATATGTGCATATGTATCCTACCTACGCATTCCAACTCTGGCACAAGAGCAAATTCACACATATATGACCTTACTTTCCTTACAAGGAAAAATGCTGGAAGATTCAGCCCTTTATGAGATCTCTGTACTGCCACAAAAATGTAGTTAATTTACTTTGCAAAATACTTTTGTCAGACTGACCTAGTCTATTAAAATTACTCCATAAAAGAAATTAGGGAAACTGAACCAGAAGGAAAAAAAAAATGCCTCATTCTGGGTATTCAGAGATTTTGTCACTGATTGAATATTTCCTTCTACAAATTATAAGTAATACATTAAACTTATAACCTTAAATTAAAAACAACATCTTTACAGTTCAGGTGAGAAAAAAAATTTATGCAAGAGATGCATTCAAATGCATTTGTGCTATTCTCATATGAGAAAACTAATAGTTAAGCGTATTTTGTAATTACTCACAAATTAAGAATCAAAGCAAAATGTAGTAGTTAACTAAGAGGTCTGTCACTCTCCTGGGTAACCTACCCAGTGCAAATGCAATCCTATTGAGACAGAACACTTTACTGGTGTAATAATACAGATAATGAACAAGCAAGTTTATTGTATTGATTTTTAGAGAACACACATCTCTAAGTGGCATGACTAGACCATACTACCAATTTTCTAGCTATTAGATATTTGCCATTCTGTGAAATAAGTTTGGAGTTTGTAACAAGAACATACTACACACTTTTTGCAGTAAGATCAAGAAATAAAAATAGAAACTGTTGCTATCTGTGAGGACACTGCAGAAGTGCAATAAAGCTACATTTTGGTCCCAGTTTGTAATGCAGTGTGTGGACTCAGCTGTAGAAATCAGTATCACCTGTTAGCAACTCTGAAAAACTTCAATACCAGCAGAGATATGACTCCCCCCTACCACCAGCGCACATCTCAAACACATTTGAGTGTTTGAACATATTTGTGAACTATGAAGGACACCCTTAAGAGTTAAGAGAAGCTTGACCATCATGTCACAGTTCTCACTGATCATCTGTAATTGAAAAGAGCTTTTACTCTCTCCCTGCCTTCTCAGCCCAGCTTTAAAATTGTTTTTAAAAGTTGACAGGCATCAGCAGGGAAGCTGAAGGGACAGCGAGGTTTTAGATATTTTTAAACATCTGTACCTGTTTAGACAGATTAATTCAGGAAAAGATGCTGTTTCAGTCACCCTGAGAATTTGATTATTATTTGAGCTGGATTTGATATTTATCAGTAATGTGCAAGTAGGACAAACCTGCTAAATATTGGTGAGGGAACTGTAAGAGCTTTTTGTAACTTCATAACAAATAAACACATACTTCTGCCTGGTTTTTGATATATAGATGTATATTTTTATCAATAAAACACAAATACATTGAACTGCATTCAAGCATAAGTCATTATCCTCTGCATTCTCTCTCCCATTTAAAAAAGGACAAAGATAAGAGGGAATTGAAAGGATTTTTGTTAACGTGCACTCTATAAAACTATCTGATTGAAACAGTATATTCTCCTGAGAAACTTTAAATTTGTTGTTCTGGGAAGCACTCAAATTTTAAGATAACTACAGATAACTGATTTTGAAAGGTAGCATTATGAAAGCAGAGCTTATAATATTTCAGTGCCCGCCGCTGGACCTCACAGCAGCAATTTCTCCATGCCTGGTTACTATTTTAAAATTAAAGTCTGATATTAAGGGAACACTTTAGTGTTTAGTCTACCAAAATGTTAAATTTTAACTCAGTATTGTGCTTTTCAATACAGAGAAAACCTACTGAAGAAATATTTCAGAGCAAATAACTCCATCAGTTCCAAATGCCTGCAGAAAAAGCACACATTGAGGGTCTCTATATCTGCACTTCAGACTTATCCAACCTAAATTACAAATATTTTGTGCAAATTTTAAGATTATCTATGTTTAAATTGCAAATAAACATTTCAGATAAATGCACAGCTCACAAGGCACATAACTAAATATAGGACTTTTCTAGTGTTTTTTTATAAGAACATAAAATATCCCCAACACCAAAATATTTTAAGTAATTTTAAAAAGTAACCACTTAAAAACAAATAGTCATGTCCTAGGTACAAAATTCTGATCCTTGGTTCCACATAGAAAATATTTGGTTTCTAATATGAGCAAATATCTTGACCAGTGATTTTATATTTAATAAAAAAAAAAAAAAAGACAAAGGAATATTTCCTGCTGTGTTAGCTCTGTTTCACTGATGTGGCTAAATAGATTTTTTAGCATCCACCACTTCTTAAAGGCACATATAAGCAGGGTGATGACAAGATATCTGTGTCACAGTAAATTGGGAAATAATTATTCTGTTCCTTGATTTATTACATCAGTTGTAAAGTATCTAACTGGAACTAGGCATTGCAACCTATGCACATGTGAATACCTCTCCTGATGTTATTTGTCTCAGCCTATTCATTTTGAGTTTAATTACTCATGGGCGTAAAGATGAACAAAATTTGGACCTCAGCTCATTGCTTCACCCCTAAATCTTTATTAGCCTCTGTCTAAAAGGCTGTACCTGTGCAGCAAAGAAAGGAGCAAATTACACAGTTGCTGCAGTGTAATTGTTTTAGATGTTTGGAGCCTGAAAGAAAAGCTGTGTTAATAAGTGCACAGCTGAAAGCTTCGCTTTCTACAGCGCCCAGACGCTTGTTTGCGTTTGATGAAAATTATTAATACTAACACCAAAATGGTTTGGAAACCATTTATATGGAATACATACCTACCTCTTTGGTTAAAATCAGTGATCCATTAAGGCTTTTCTTGCTTTTTTCCAAGCTGTGAGCATACTGCGTATTTAAGTGTGTGTAAGAGGGAAGGTGGGGGGTAGGTTTAGCTGAATAAAAGATTGCTTGATATCTTGAAGTCCTTTGAAGAGTTTTATAGGCTTATAAAGCCCAGTGTGAATGAATGACATTTTTCGCCCCTTTACTTTTTACATATGGAAGTTTGTTAACCTGCGTTTCAATTAGGGAATAATTATTAATTATACTAATTACAGGTTTAATGGAAACCACATACTTTGCAAGGAAAAAAAAAGTTAAGCTTAGGGCTGAAATTGTAGCTGCAGTGATGCTCCAATAAAGGCTGAAGCAACACTTTCATGTGGAGGGTTTTACATAAATGTATACATTTTTTAACAAAACAATAAAGCACTAAAGCAACCTTTTATAAGAAAAATGCACTGAGAACATATATCCAAGAAATTTTGTCAGACAATCCTGGGCTTTTTTCACCAAGTGTAATAACCATTTACTTCATTTTAAAACTAAAATTCCACTGGATTTATTACAATCTTTATACCAAAAAAAACAGCTCTCTTATTTGCTTATTTGACTATCTACACACACACAAAAAAAGGAACAAATTGCAAGTTACCAAGTGCTAGAAATTATAATAATTTATTCTGACAAAAGAAAGCATTGCCTACATTATTTAAGCTCACAATCATATAGTTACACTGAAAAGCCTGAAAACTTAGATCTAATGCTGTAGTTTCGTCCTGAGCAACTCCCCTTAATTATATTTCTCCTGAAAATCTTTAAATTCCAAGCAGAAGAATCCTTAAAATGAAACCTTTCTATTTTTGAACGTCAATTTTTTTTTTTTTTAGTATGCTCTCAATTATACTTTCAAATAAACTTTTCAGAATCTCCTTACACTGGATATTGCTTCTCCCTGGGAAAAGATACCCTCGATGCTTTAAGAAATGCACATGAATTAGAAGCTGGTTATTTAAATTTTTTGCAAATATACAAAGTAACAAAACCTGTCGCTTACTAGATATCAGTTAGATTTTAATCTAGTGTCATTTTTAACTAAGGATAGAAAGCAGCATGACTAAAGATCATTATTTTAAAAGCTTGAACACTCATTACTGCTCATTCATGTTTACATAGTTTACTGAATTGTCAGGTGATTCAAAATATAAAATATTGAAGATATAAAACCACTGTTGCTATTAAAAAAAAATCTGATCAATTTTTTCTGGTTTTCACACCAATTTTCTGTTGTCTCCTTCATTTAGTTAAGCAAGTGTTTTAAAGCACTGAAAACTGTGTTCATCACATTATTACACAGCAATTGAGACATATTTGCATAATGAAAAATAATTATGTAGATAATATCAATAAGTATGATTAAAATCATCTACTTGGGGGGAGTTTAAGTGGGAAGATGTATCTAATATTTATAAATTACCATTGTAAAATTAATAATGTTTAACATTTTTTTAAAAATTGCATGCAAAGCAGACAGCAATTGTTTTATTTTAAACCTCTTTTTCATAATATTGTTGTTGCATTTTCCACAATTAACTGGAAACTTAATCCATCAAAAGTACATACAATTAAATCAACTATACAGAGATGAAATTACTTTTCATATTTCCCTTCCCATGCAGAGACAGAATTCCAAAATTAAAGTAAATTAACTAGGTTATTGAAATCCACTTGCAATCCTGATTTTAGACTTAAACAATATTTTAGCAAATACTTAGACAATTACTGTTTATATGGGAAACAGAAAACTGCCTGCAGTTTTAGATGAACCCAATTCACTAATATTGACAAGTAAATAACTGGAGCTGGAATCATACTTAATTACTGTAGTCAACAACATTCATTATTGAAGGCAGCATACAGTTTATATTAAAGTATAACATTAATATAATAAAATAACAAACATGTAAATATATATCTTTTTTTTCCTAATAAGATAAAATAGAAAATATGAAAAATGTATAGGATGTTTAATATGCTGGTACTAGAAAATGCAAGTATTAATCAATTTGGCAAACTAAGATGCAAAAATCCTTTCCAACAAAACAAAAGTATTTATTCGGTCCCTGTCCTGCAATCTGACCAAAATCTTTCTAATAGTGCCCCTGAATGCAGCAGGGCTCAGAGCAGGATCCTCAACAGGCTCACAGAATTTCTTTCCTTTGATTTAAGCTACTCTCAAACTGAAGAACTACTGCAGTTTGACTTTCTGCCACAATTACTTGAATTTTCAGACAGCAGCTTCATTTTTTTCTCTTTTATAATCTATTTTAGGATTAATAATAATAATTGCTATCCCTGCCTGAGCATCACTGACATTAAACAGCATGAGAAGATGTGCCCAGGGTTAGAGTCCTACTTTTCATTGTACATTAAGGCTCTGCAGGGAGCAATCCCTGGGAGGCTGCCCTTACAGAAACTCCCTTTTGAGTAGTTTTGGGCACATTGTGACTTCTCTCCTTCTTGTCCCTCTTCAGAAATATTGGTACCCAGGGAGTTGTCCCCAAATACTCAACATCAACCTGCTGGCTTTAGCCCAGGGTGCAGCTCCCTCCTACTCAACAGCAGCACAGAAATAGTTGCAGCCCAAAAAAAAACCCCACAAAATGTGACAGGTCTGGACAAGCAGCTGGGGCACACATCATACCAGGGCTGTGACATGCAGTAGCTCTCAGGGCAGCAAGGCAGAATACAATAAAAGCAGACAGCTGAAAAACAGCCAGCAGCAACTTTGGGCACGGACCTGTCAAAGATTTGCATACTGAGGTGCTTTGGTGAGTCCCAGAAATGTTTGGCTTCTGTGCTGGGGGGGTTTGCAAAACCTCCTGTGAGCTTTAGGAAGTGCAGAGGACCCACAAGGTGTCCAATGGCACCGTGGAACAAAGAAGTTGTGTTTTCTTACAAAATGTAACTTTACATGCCAGAGGAAGGAAGAAATGGCCCAAGTCTCCAGAAAACACTTCACACCTCTAATTTCCACTTCAGGCCCTTTAACAACTTTCAAACTCTTTTTGCATCAAGCCTGTTTCACAACAATTCCCAGAAAATTCAGGCTTTACTTCTAACGCAGAAAACACTCCTAGATCCTCTAGCAGTAAAATTTCCCACATCCAGTGGATCACTCAGACCTGGGCAAAAAGCTTAACTAGCCTTAAAGTCCACCTGCTTAAGCAAGAATCTCCTTTCTACCTTTGCAGAGAGCACTGCAAAGGGAAACAATGATACAGAGACTGCTCAGAGCACACTCAAAGCAAAGCAACCTCAGTGGCCTCACTGGCTCCTCTCAGGTTTGGGAAGTAGATTTTCCTTTCCAGTTGCCTTATACGAATAATGTGGATTTTACCACACAAGGGGAACTGACAGGGATCAATATATCTAAATTATTGTATTAATAACACAACAATTCACAACCACTGCTGGCTGAAGAAGAAACATAGCAGAAGCAGATCACACCAAGGCTTACTCAAGGCCTGCACTTGTCTGTTTTCAGGCATAACTCCTCTGAAATCAGTGGGAATTTGCTTGCATGAGGATGATAACCCTGGAGTTAAAATATCCATTGCTTCACTAGAGAACATTTCAAGGACTAGGTCTGATTATTCTTCCTCAGCAATGGGAAAAGCTATGCTCTCACATTTCAAAATCAGGGGTGGGCTGAGAGGGCTGCCAAGTCTCCTCCAGCATCATGGCACCTCATTGTTAATAGTCTTCAGAAGCCCCTTATTTCCATTTACATGAGTTCATTAGGATTACACAGGTGACTGATGTTCTATGCTAAGTGTCTCAGTGATTGCACAAAGTGCCATATTAACAAAAATCAAAATAAAAATGGTTTGTCAAACAGCACACAAAATGCTGCCCAGCGCTTCACGGGCAACTGTTTTAGCCTCCATATGCCTGCACACTATGAGTCAATCTTTAATTACATGATCATATAGAAAACTCCAGCCTCAGTGGCAAGGGCTCTGCAACATTACAAGCAACAAAACCCAAGGGAAGGAGCACACAGAGCTGCTGCTTCCCACTGCTTCCACACCGCTAGCGCTGCACCAGCACCTCCCTGATATCAGCTCTTGTTATTCTCAAGTTTCCACTGGAAGAGAGGGTTTGTTTCAAGATCTCAGAATGCAAAACTAGCTAAAAATTTATCTTTACATCACCAAAGCCCAGCTACCTTTGAATTTTGAGTCATGCCCATCCTGAACATTTCCTAGCTGGATTACTGCTGTCCTCCTTTCCCCTTTTCTCCCATCCACGAGGAGCATGAAGTCTGGCTCTATAAACAGAGTTCACTTGCAGTTTCTTCTACAAACCCCATAATTTTCTAAAATCCAGAGGCAAAATACTAAAGGCAAATGGTAACAGCAGTAGAAACCAGAAATATAAAAAGTAGATGAAAAATGTGGGGTTGAGTGCATGTCAGGGATATTTTTCTCCTGCATTTCATAGCCCTGACAAGCAGCATGTGCCAAGACAGTCCCAGGGTGGAGCTAGGACCCCAAATCCCAGGAACAGAGCTCCAGGGGGACCAAGGTCCCAGCAGGCAGAGGAGGCTCATCTCACCAGCAGCCTGTGACTAAAACTCCCCAAAAAGCTTCATGTCAGGGCTACAGGCCCTTTCCATTCGCTCTTGTGGCTCTTCAGGCCTGAAGTCTGCTGCCCTTTTCCCAAGGCAATGACCAAAGTGTCTCAGGTAACCAGTTTTACCAGGAAAACAGAACAGAGAATTTAAAGCAGTCTATGCATTGCACGCCACACACTTTATTTAGTGTTGAGTACACACAGAGCCAGGCAAAAAACAGATTCAACAGATTCATCCTTAATTCTAACACATAAACCTAAATGCATCTTTACACCTAGAAGCAGTCCTACCTACCTCAAAAAATTTTAAAAATCAGACAAATTAGGTCACACCAAGCTTTAAACTTTGACATTTTTTTTCCTTCACATAATTTGCCGATTGATTCCCGAGTTGGGGTCTTTGAGAATTTTGCACTCTAGGCACTTGGGAGGCAGGCAGAGTGTCCGTGAGCCTCGGGTGGATTTCTGGACAAGGGAATAATATAATGTGCTGGAGTCTGCTCAGTGCCCTCTCCATGCACAATAGCCCTGAGTGGCAGCGCGTGGTAAGCGGATGAAGCAGGAAGACGTGCATGATCTGATGAGCTTGGCTAAGCTGGGGGAGTCTCCTCTACTCTGCTAAATTAAAAACCTCCCTGCAATTTCAGTCCTAATCACCCCCTCTGATGCTGTAATTGATGATGGTCAGTTAACTCCTTCACTCCCGAGGCCATTTATCAGAACCTAGAGAACTTTGCATCAGCCAGTGCTTCGTGACTTAAATCAGTTCAATTTAATGGGGGTTTCTGGAAATGTTAGGGATTTGTAAGTGATATGAAGAATATGAGAAGTTGCAGCATAAATATTTCATGGCAGGCCTTTGGATTCTTCAGATCCATAGTGCCCCACTCCCAAGTGGTACAAGCTGTCTTTAAGCCTGGTTTGTGGCACTGAGACATACATTGGCTTCTCTGCCACTCTCCTCCCTGTGGCTGGCACAGGCAAGGAGCCAGCAGCATTATTACACCCTTGCACCTCCCAGCTGGCAAAATGGCCCTTTGCAGCCTTTACCAGTTGGTGCAAGCTGCTCTAACTTGTGTTGAGAAACCAAACCAGAAAAGAAAGTCCTATTTGCATTTTCAGCCTGATTCCAGACACAGCCCCTGTATGCTCCACACACAGGCTCACTGTTGGCTCCTGCACAACAAGCGCCAAACTTAATAACAAAGGTGTGACTGGAGCTGTTAAAACCATCCTGGAGATAAATAATGCCCTTCCATTCCACCTCCTATTTATGAAAGTTTTTAGGAAATTGTCTGCACAGTGCATTGTTCTCTTGCAGAATTCTTTTAAATCTGTTTCATGCCAAGAAGAGGGGAAAAAAAAAAAATCTATAAGATGTGATATATGTTTATACGCTGCTGAATAAGAGGCTTTGCAGCATTGGGAAATCTATAGCATGAATTATTCTAACTGATTTATAATAGACAGTGATGTCTTAAGGACTCTATTCTGACTATTGTGCTTTCATGACAGGGTTGATGTACTTCCTGCACCATGTTCTGTAACTAGAGGATCCAAAGCAGATGCCCATATACCTGCTTTAGAAATACTGCCTATTACTGCACTTTAGAAAAGGGCAAGAGGCGTGCCCTTGTTATATTTTTAAGGTTATAATTTTTAAGGTTGCCTCTCAAAAGACTCAGATCTCAATATAACTGATATTTAATACAGTTCCAGGATCAACAGCCAGTCATCGACCCTAGATTTTTAAACCTCCCCTTCCATATTAAAATGCCAGCAACTGCTGGAGTCTGTTCTTTTATTTCTGTTGTGTTGCTTTGCTTTCTTTTCTGGGTGGGGAATAGGCTACAGAGTCGGGATAGTGTGAACTACTCAGATTGCAAACCCCAGCACTGCAATTGTGTGATTAGGAAACCAAGTGGCTCAGGAGACACCTGGCTATCAAGAGCTGAGCCAGCTCCAAGGAGGCCAAGGCAGAAACCCGTCTTGGTGGCCCAAGCAGCAGCAGTTCAAAGCTGCCCTCAGAAGATTTCAAGACTACTTTACCCAGTGATTAACACATGACTGGTGGCTGATGGGAAGCAAATGGGGTGAACTGATAGACCTTTCCACCAAGGCATTCCTTTTTACCTGCCTGCAGAGGAGGACTGTTATTTTCTAGATACTTTAACAGATCAAAGCATTGATTCTAGACAGACATTCCTACTCAGATCACTGATTCATCTTGTGGAGAGTGGAATACTCTCGTAATACTTCATCAGTGACCAACATTAAAAAGAAAAAAATACAACTTCTCACTTTTCTGGATGCATGATGACAGAGTCCTGGCTGGTTTCCATTAGCCTTTGGTCAAGCCCAACTCTAAAGAAACTGACAACATAGCAAGAGGCAAGAAAATAATTTTATTAGAGTCCATCTTGCTGCTGCTACATTTTGAGGAAGTAATTTCTCAGGCCCCCAAAGTAACCACATCATCCCTCTTCCCATACTGCCTACGCTGTTGGACTAATGCAGCACAATACCAAAGTTCATATTAAACGAGGACACAACGATTCAGTCTCTGACACACAACAAAAAAACTGGCCCTGAAGTTCTTCCAGCACAATCAGGATCCACATGGCACTGAAAGGTGGAGTGTCTGCCAGCCAGTAAATGAATTTAATTAGGCACTGGAGTGCTGGTCTCATATGGCTGGAACTGTTGAGTGTAGGTGTGTGTGCACATGCACTCTCGACACATTAGCAGAACTCAGAACTGCAAGAGAATCCATCAATTTCTGCTGCAGCAATTAAGCCAAACAGACCACCCTGACCATGCCAAAAGGACATCCACTGGGCTTGACTTGTGGGGAAACTACTGTAAGGTTGAATGGGAGCACACAGAAAGACACACCTGCAGGAAAACATCGGAGTTCCAACTTCTGTATGACCTGGACACATAAGTATACAACTCCTATACAACTGACATGTTTCCTTCACTTAGAAGCCATTAAAGATAGGAGAGAATTGAGCCTGGTAATGAAAAAATAAATTTGAAAGCATCTAAGAAAAACAGCTGAAGATTAGGCTGTCCCTTTCACAGGGCAGATTTCATAGCTTTGCTCAGAGAAAAAGCATAAAAGGAAATGTGCCAAAAGCATTGAGGAAACTATTCCATTTACTGGGTCAGATACCTACGTGCAGCTGTGCTTCCATATCCAAATGACATGCAAACTACTACAACTCCATCAAATGTGAAAGGTAATTTAGTAACTTCTTTTAATGTGTGCTTTTATATATATATTACTGACAAGCCCTCTGCACCTATTCAGGCACTAATACCAATACAGCCAACACCAGAACTGTTTCCTCCTGCAGCTTGGAGCAAGGGAGGCAGGGGCCACAAACCAAATTAATTGGCCACTGGGGATTTCCCTCAGAGGAGCGAGCACTCTTAGGGAACACAGGGGTGGCACCTTCCTCCACTCCCCTTTCGCAGCCTGTGACAGGAACGAGTCTTGAGGTGACAGGCAGGACACAGGGGCCATATGGGTACAACACTTTATGTTACAGCTTCCAAGGGCCAACATGTGTCCTAAAAGGACAGCTGGAAGCCACCATAATCTGGTGCAGACCATCATCTCATGCCTGAGGTTTTCCCCCAAGTTTTACAAGATGGAAAGACAGCCCCATGTTATCTTTGACCTCATTCCCAGGCAGTACTTGGGGAGAGCACCAAATGAGGGACTCTATCTATTCTGCTGGCCTTTGCTGGCCTTCTAGTCCCATTTTCTTATTTTTAACTGTTTCATTGTAAATGAGTAAAGCATTAGAAATTAGCTTATATTGCACTGCAAAGCCTATTCCAGTAAACCTGTCAAAATTGGCATCATTAATAACAATGCTAAGCACTTACATACTGCTTTACATTTTCAGAGCACCATAGACATTAACTTAATTAACAAGTGACAGTTTCACAAGTAGAAGCTCTCCTTGCAGCACCAGCCTGTGTGCCTGAATTTCTCACAAAATCTCAAACTCTGCATTAATCCACTTGTCTTTCATCCTTCTGAAAAGATTATCTTCCTTTTCATTTGCCTACTTTGGATATATACACACAACGCTTTTAAAAACCAAGCTATTAAAAATATTCAGGTGGAAGAACACTGACTTAACACAAGCTAATTAGAAAATCCACATTACCCTACTTTTCAGCCTAAATTACTCAAAAATCAGAGCTCTATAAAGCACATGTCTGAACAGAATAAGGCTCTAAATTGGTGTAAAGTGTACTTAATATTGATTGCTCTGCAATTTCCAAAACTGTTCAGAAACAGAGAGACATCATTAGGTTTTATTTGAATTTTTCCTTCAGGTTTAAAAAGAAAGATGGCAAAAAAAAAATCAATACAGCTACAGAAGTAAAGTAAGTGAAACCCTGTCTCTAGCAATTTGCAGGGCAAATTCACTGGGGAGAGCAGCATTCACTTCTTAGGGCCACATTTCAGAGGTCTGCAGAGCCATTACTGATTTCCAAAGCTGAAGTTTAGGCATGATTGTGTCACATCTGCCCTGTTTTCTACTTGTAGCCCACCAAGGAAACCCAGCACGCAAAGGACACTCACCCTGCCCTTCATCTCAAGGCTTCTGTTTACAAAGGCAAAGGGAGAACTTGATCATCTTCCCCAAAAAAACCCTTTTTCTGAGGCCCTTGTGAACAGGATAGCCCACAAGCTGGGTGGGTGGCAGATGCACTCCCTGGCAGGGTGAGCCACACAGCTCAGTGTCACTGGGCCACCACGGACACCACCATGGCCACAACACCAGGCCAAACAGAAAAAACACAACCCAAATACTTGTGCAAGAGGACAAATAAATCCTCAGCTTGAAAACACAAAGGTTGCTGTCTCTGCCCCACCAGGGCCACCAACAACCCCATCTCCAGCAGCAGGGTGCCAGCTATAACTCTCCACCACTGCTCACTAAGCACTCTGCACAACTGAAAATCAGTATCTCAAGGGTAGGAGCACCCAGAGCTGCTGCTGGCTTTGGGAAGGCATTCAGCACCCTCAGCCTGCCCTCCCCAGAGCCCCCAGGCCAGCAACAACCCTGGCACATTCAGCCCCTCACACAAGCAGGAGGTACAAAACATCTTTGCAGACTCTGGGTTACTCACACATTTGATGCATCTCTCTGTGGAGGGAGCCAGGCTATGCAGGAAGCTCTGCTCTGAGCTGCCCATAGCTCCTCATTTTGGAGACTTCTGGGAGAAGT
>VXBQ01017103.1:30337-65708 GCA_013400175.1 Phainopepla nitens | reverse complement strand
CACCCCACCTTCAGGGTGGGGTCACAGCTAAAAACCTGCACCCCCACCCACATGGCAGCTGTGGGAGCAGGAAGGGGGTGTTTCCAATTGATGTTGGCCCCACTGTGGGGAGATGTCCACCACACTGCAGCACCTTGATGTGGACGCTTCCAGCTTCTGGATTCCAGGGGTCTATGTGTTTGTAGTCCAGTTCATGCCCTTGGTGGCTGCTTGAAAACATTTGTGGCTAAAGCTCTCCAAAAACTCACAGGTGCTGCCAGAAAAAAAAAATAATAAAAAAAAAAGCATTACATACATCTTTTCATTTATACACACCTGGACCCCAGTGTGGGGTCTTCATTTCTCCTTTCCACAAAGTGCCCAGGCTGTGCCCACACGTCACTGAAAAGCAGCTTCTCCATACAGTACAACTGCTCTGTGGAATTAGCCATGATAGGAAGGTTAACTTAGAGCATGATAGTCATGTTGGGAAGTGGTGTGGCTTTTCAGCTGCCTCTTGTGTAAAAGGTGGCACTGTCCTGCATCTGCTCCAACTGTGACGGGCAGGAACTCAACAGCACCAGGGAAATTGCTGTGAGCTTTTAGCAGTGGTACTTCCCATTGGACAAACTCTCAGCTGCTGAAAATCAGGACTGCTCCACAAAAAGTGATGAGAACAGCAATACAGGCTGTTTCTTCAAACAAATTCATTGCTTGAGGAGTGTGTTATAATATCTAAATGTCTGCTAAATTAATTGCTCTGGATCCAAAGGCTCTTTTTTAGATAGCTAATGCTGTTGTTTGGCTGCAGTATGTTTATGCACGAATTTGCTCATAGGAAAACAAACTTACTCAGCTGGGACGAGGGATTCTAAACCAACCTGAAATACCACACCAGTGCACAACGCTAACAATAATTCAGAATTTCCCTTCCTCTCACAGCTCAAACACTGGCGATGCTCCTATTAGAGCATTAAATATCTGCTGTAAGCCTCTGTTTAGCAGGAAGATTACATCCCCCAGATTTCACAGTTCAAAAGTTTATACTGTCCTGAGCTATTTATAGACTGCTGACACTGCCTCTTCTTCAGTGCAGATATCCTGGGGAAAAAATAATAATAATAAGTTCGAGCCAGTTTGAAACAGGTTTTCAAAGAGTTGTTTTCTGATGAACTCTCAGTCCTGTGTCAGAAACTTGTCTTTGCTGGCTTGGAGTTTGGAAAATAAGTATTCTTTTGACCTTCCATTAAACTTGACACTTTGAAAAGAAAGTTAAAATTTAGAACTGGATAATCAATACTAAAATCAACATATCCTTTGCTTCTAGTTAATCATTTACTCAGAAGGAACAGGAATTACTTTTGGGAAAGAAAAAACAAATTAAGGAATCCACAGGTTAAAATTTATTTTTGCCGTAACAGAGTGATCATTAATAGAATGACCACTTCATCCTGTACATTCATATATTTAGTTTTCACTTCCCGTTGTACATCTTTTCTCTAAGTCTTTCAGCACATAAATCCCTCAAACTCTCTCTTGATGCAGGACTGCTTTCAAAACCCAAAATAGATATTTTTATGTCATCTCCATATATCCAGTTCCAGAAAGATAAGACTCAGGCCTTGGTCTAATCCCATTTACACAGATCAAAATCAGAACTCATTCCACTGGAGTGAGCAGTGTGGCACTGCTGAAAACCTGCCCTGCTTCTTACTTTTGGCAGTTTTGATGCTTTTAACACATCTCTGAGCCAACTGATTTGAATGTTTTTAATTAGACCTCTGTTTTAAAAATCAGGTGGTACTCATGCTTGTGACAATCTCTGCCCTGCCAGGGCTCTCAGGTCGATGTCCTTCACACAGAGCCTCCACCCAGCCTGGCCCTGCCCTCATCTGGGGCTGGCAGTATCACACTGATTTGCCTTTTCATTCCTCAGTGCAAATCATCAGATTCCTATTTTATGGTTGTACTGAAAAGGGAAGAGATAGAGAGAGAGAAAAGTTTTGGAACCAATCAAATGCTTCCAGGGATGGTGATCCCACCACTTTCCTGGGCAGCCTATTCCAGAGCTTAACAACAATTTCAGGGAAGAAATTTTCCCTAATATCCAACCAAAACCTCCCCTGGTGCAACTTGAGATCATTTCCTCTTGTCCTGTCGGTTCTTACTTGGGAGAAGAGACCAACTCCCACTTGGCCACACCTTCCTGTCAGGATGATTGTGTGGTTTCTTCTGTGCAAACCTCAAAGCATTTCTCAATATCAATACTTGCTCTAGTTATATGTAATAATCTTTCAACTTCCAGAAATATATTCAGGAGTGATATTAAATATTTCATAAAACTGTAGCTGTTTGTAGACTTTGGGTGACCTGCTGCTTATTCTGAGGTGAGAGGAAGTGCTTCAAGGGTGTATTAATCTCAAATAATTTTAAAGAAGTCTTGTGTTTGTTGGATACCTGCTTTGCCCAGCTGAAAATCAAGGCCAGGATGATGTGAATTCACCATCCTCCATGCATACAACACATACAGCATGATTCAAGGTTAAGCATAGAATATCAAAAGACTCAGAGCATGGACAATTTTAATGGTAAAGGAACCTTGACTTTTACTGATTGTATTAGTTCAACTAAAATTGACCTTCAATATATGAAGATTTCATTTTCACAAATACATGGTAGGACTAATGCCTTTTATTAGGCTTACAAAAAAGTAATCAGAACTGAAGCTTTCAAGGCCACAATCTCTTTTTTTCAGTTCAAGTTACAGATAACGGAAGGAGAGACATAGTTATGAGATCTTAAAAGCTAAACTAATCTTTTTTGTTTGGTTGGTTGGTAATAAAAGGCAATGGCATTGCTATTTACCAGGTCCTGCAAGCTGGCATTACTGCTGAGTAACAACAGGCCACTTCCCAGCATTATCTCCAGAGTTGTTGCTTGTGCATATTTATCCAGTTAATGGGATGGATTTATTACAAGTATTGGATAATTTGGACCCAGCCTACACTGATGTATTTTATGGCATGTGGTCAACCCAGCTATTATGGCCTGGGTCTGCAACTGCTCTGTAAACTGGAGCATGCAGTCATTAAAATGAATGAGCACAAGTGTTTGCTATGCTGGTTTTAATTATATGTTTATCTCTTTTCTCTTTTAAACTTCCATTTTATTTATACCGCATGTGGTCACATATGGGCTGTAGATGTCATCTTAGGGGGTTTAGGAAAACCATAGGCACACAGCTTCTCTTATTTAGGAGGGTTTAACTCACCTCCTTAACAGCATTTATAGGGCTATATATCTTAATTTAGATACATATTCCTGATTTTTAGTGAAGTCCAGTATCCAGAGATGAGGGGAAAGGAGCAAATCTTCATCATGTGGAACATCCTTTTTTGAGAGGGAATGTTTTAATGCCTATGGACTCATAGAATTCTGTGGGTTGGAAAAGACATCTAAGATTATCAAGTTCAACCATTATCATAGGTTAAACACACGTTTATTATAGATGTTTACATTATTACTTGGACATTTGGTGAAGAAATTTCCATAGGAACCTCTATAGAAGGAGAATCCTGGTGAATGAAACTCATCAAACTATTAGTATAACATATAATTGTTTAAAATTTTTGTTTAAGGCACAAATAAATGATGCTTTCAGAGCTCTGTATTGTTTTCTGGAAGTTATGCATTGGGGATAAACATCATTCCCTTTTGCACTCATGAAAATAGTGTGAAAATATAGTACAGATGTTGGAGGACATCTCTGATAGCACAGTTCCACCAAAGGAATGCACTGAAAACACACAGATTCCATGTTATGGTGCAAGAAATCCAGAGGAATGGACCTGCTCTGCAGGGCATTGACATCCTGCTAGGTCTGTGATTTATGCCATGAAAATCTTTTGACTTACTAGCTGGGTTATGGGTTTACTCTCCATGTGATTTTATTGGTGGAAATGGCCCAGGAAAACCAAAAGAGGATGGAAAGCCCACTTTCAGGGAGTTGTACAGCCTTGATATTTTCTTCCTGTGAATGTTAATGTCAGAACACACAGTCATCTAAGCTCTTATAAAAATCAAATACATTGTTTTAGACATTATAGCTCCTTTGGACAATTAGGAGTCGAAGAGAGTAATGTCCAGACGTGTGAAAATTTGCAAATACGTTACTTTCTTCATTGGGTGAGCTATCTATTCCCAACATTGGCTCAAGGCCTACATCTTTCACATGACAGAATGTGAACAATTTATGCATTTAGCTAAATCTGCTTAACCTGGGTCAAACTACACCCATGTTGGAGCTCTGCCATCATAAGCAAAAAAGAATTATAGATCTGATGGTACATGTTCTGATGAAGGAGAAACAGTGACACTGGGCTGATCAACAGTTTAACTATGACACGAGAGGCTCCCTCTGAGGACAAGATCAGGTCTATTGAAACGATCAATTTAAGTTTTAAATTATACTTTTAATTATTTAAAATAGAACGTCAGCAGAGCTAGGAGAGAAAAAAAAAAATCCTTTTGTGTCAAACAGTAATTACATCTGACTTTTCCACCGAAAACTCTAAGTGCTGTAGAACTGCATTAAA
The DNA here is from genome assembly GCA_013400175.1 of Phainopepla nitens. Taxonomy (NCBI): domain Eukaryota; kingdom Metazoa; phylum Chordata; class Aves; order Passeriformes; family Bombycillidae; genus Phainopepla; species Phainopepla nitens. Next base: position 61,134 of record VXBQ01017103.1, on the reverse strand, counting down.
ACTGCTTAAATGTAGAAGATTCTTTCTTGTGCATAGTTCAGATTGTGCACTGAACTAGATAGCTTTGTTAGCAGGGCACACGGCTCCTCGCTCCTGGAACCCTGCTTGAACTCTTTGCTTAAATGAATGCCCTGGTTTTGCTCAGTCATTAGTAGGCACTTACTCATATCGAAACACACTGCATTCAATTCAGGACAGTTGGCAGCCTCTGCACGAGCGAGACTCCAAAATGAGCCAGCACATGAAGGAGGGGAATGTCTTCAGCTTAGAGCTGGGGTTACCTCTAGGGCAAGGAGGGGATTTTCTCACTCCAGCTGTCTGCTTCGGGACTGGTATTCAGTGCCTGGTACTCTGAGACCTGCACTCTTGGTGAGGAAAAGGGGGAAAAAATATAGAAAAAAATAAATAACCACTCAAATGCTCACTAGGAGAACAGAAAATTTTAAGTAACACACATGAAAAAAATCAGAAATGTACCTGCTCATGCATCAATCACCTCCATTTCAGACACGATGCCAAACAGAGAGGATGAATGAAGGTTCAGCTCAGTTAGGGAGAGTGCAAATATCAACAGCACTAAAGCTACTTTTCAGGTTAACATAATCTTCTGTCTGCAAACACTGTGTGGTTTATCTGATTTTTTTTTTTTATGGTACAGCTGTGATCTTCTCCTTTCAAAACCTTGTCACTGCTGTTCAGCAGAAATGTAAGTGATATGATTAAGGAACATGGCATCTTGTATAATCGGTCGTAATCATTATCTAGGGGTTTCAGTAACATGACACATGCACAGCAACAGCAGCATCTGCTATGGACTGACAGATATCTCAAGCTCAGGATGATGGAAGCGCACTGAGGGATTTGTAAACTTGTCTTGGCTAATGCCACTACCCTGATGTGAACCTGTTGTTGACTATGCTGCTTAAAGGCCAAAGATTAAAAGTGTTTTATAAAGTTCATCCTGTGTCTCATGAACCTTCATCTCTGGCCGGTGTGGGATGTGTTACCTTGGCAGACCTTTCCCACTTTCACTGATAGCATGGTAGTTTTGGAAGTTGCTGCAAAGAGCAGAACTCTATTTTTGTAGCGTTTCCTCACCGTGCGCCAGGTTGGTCTTTTACAAACACTCGGTGCTGGATTAACTGTGTTTCTAGAGTAGTCAAATTGTTTAGTATTTGCTCTGTAGGTCATAAACATGAGGAGACAGATTCCCAGCCTTGGGGACACGTGGCTGTGACTCGAGTGAGTTCCACGGTGTCTTTGTGCTGGCTGAGCACCTCCATACCCTCCATCTGATCTGAAGACCACAGACCCTGGCCCTGGGGACAGCAGCCATATTCTGGAGGCTTCCAAAGGGAGATCTGAAGTCTGTTTCTTCCTGAGCCTGCAGAGACTAAAATCCAATCTCTCCCTTTCTGCATGTGTTCCCCAATCACTGCGCTATTAAAGCTCTGGGAGAAGTGGAGATGAGAGATGTTTTCCATGCCTCCTTGTTGTAAGAGTCACTGGAAGGCAAATGGCAGTGAGCCAGGAGGAGAACAAGCAAATGAGAATCCTGCCAGAAATGAGATACATGGCTTTTCTTTTTTTTTCTTTCTTTTTTTTTTCCCCATGTTTTTTGATTTGACAAAATTTAGAACAGCTGTAGACTGCATTAATTTACTCTGAGGTCTGAGTGACTGCCAAGGCCGTGGTTGGGGACATCACTTTTGCACACCAACTGTGGAAATTCATCATTCCTCCATGTCAACATCAGAGGATTAAGACTTGGGCACTGTTCCTTTATTGTGACTCCAACATTTTAGTGACTTCTAGACAAGATCTTGTACTCAGCCTGCTCCATTCAACTTTTTATGAACATTACTCCAGTTGTACTCTTGGTACAGTTAGAAGCTACCAGCCAGTGGGCAGCCTGAAGTCAGGTCTGTGCTGCAGTGAAGCAAAACCCTTTTCTATGCAAACACAGCAGTTTATAAAGATAAGGGGCATCTAGACAGGCTGCTGTAACAGTATCATTTATTTGCATCTGCCATACATCTCGGTTCCAAGGGTCTCAGTATGCAATATTCACAATTTACAGATCCTCAGTAACATTTAGGATTACTCACAAGTATCCAACAACTAGGAATAGGGGCTGTATTGAAAAAAATGGACAATCTTTAAACAGGTTAAATGCATGTCAGCACATTATATATGTTATATATTCATTTTACTCCTGAGCAGAACTGCAGATCATGTTCCATCAAACCCTGTTAACTAAGAATAACACAACTAATTGTTCCAAAAGTATTTATACTCACTTTACTTTCTTTGAGTTTTATGGATAGGGATTTTTCATAAAATTTTAGAACATTATGATTCTGATTTTGTTACTCTCATCATGTAAGACTTTATTCCCCAGATTATCTTCTTTTTTGATTATGGGATGGGCTGTGCTGATTTATACGATTTGAGAATCTGGACCGTTGAGTTCAAGAGGATAACTAATGGAGTCAGGAGCTCATCAAGTTCAGCGATGGCATCAGAATCTGATTCTGCTTGTGTTCAGGAACAAAAGATTGATAACTGATGAAAGGAGAGGCAATTAGTTAACCACATTTATGAAGGAGACAAATACAGAATGCAAATGCACTTGCCTCTTTAAGGCTCCCTCTGCTATTGCCTCATGGAACAAAAAACAAACAAAAAAAAAATTTTCCTTTATTCTCAGATACAAACATATTGAATGATTATTGCCTAAGTGCCAGATGACTCTTCCTTCTTGCTTTCTTGCAAGTCAAGGTTCGAAAAAAAAATATGTGTATAGATAAAACAGGTGCAGATCAGATGTAAAAATCCACCTGCTCCATTTATTAATGCAACTCTGCGTGAAAATACAGTTCCAGGAATCAGGTAGCACACGAAAGTACAGCTAGATAAATTTAAAAATAATTTTGAATAAAGATGCATTTGGGAATACGCGACAGGATGAGATTAAACATAACGTAATAAAAAGCAGAGAAAACAATTTGACACAACACGGCAGTGATCAGAATTTCAGCTCTTAAAAATTGCATTTTTACTGAAGACTTTGCCACAGGTGAAGTCACGATGGCTGCTCCCACCCCGCGCACGGGCACGGGCAGGTGTTCCTGCCTCCTCTTTGCCTCTGAGACAAACACCTGCTAATATTAGCCACCTCCTCCCCGACGCCACCAGAAGGAGCTTAGCAGATGATATTTTCATTGGATTGTACAATAATGTGAAGTCTTCTCTAATCTTATTTGGCACGTTACCCGTTGGATTTATGGAAATCCTCGGTGAGCTCTGACCCGGAGGTGTGGCAGCCGCATAAACTCTGCGCGTGAGCGGAGCCGCGGTGGTCACGAGGAGCGCCCTTGGCTTTACCTACACCCTGAAGTTTTTGGCTGGGCTGACAAGTAACCCTTAAATCCAAAGGGAATGGAGTATAAAAAATCAGTCTTCCAAACACACAGTGCTTCGGCTGATTAGCATGGAGAAAAAGGAATTAATAATGAGGAGAAAAAAAAGATCGCCAGAAACTACAAACACCAGGGAGCCCATTTCAGTGTTGCTTGAAAATAAAGCAACAATAGCAGGACTAGTCATCTCATTAAATAATAATTTGTTATTTCCCTTAATGCTGCACATGTTCTTTAATGGCTGTGACTTCTTAAGACAGTTTGACTATAATTCCCACATATTTATCAATAGGAAACTTGTATAACTTTTAATGAGTCCTTGAACTGACCACCTGTGAACAAGGGATATCATAAACCTTGTCTCTTCAAATATGAAAAATAATTTGAGCATAAGCTTTCCTTTATGTGGCTGATCTAAAGTGGGTTGTGAAACCACTGGCAGACACCTTAAGCCATTCTTCCCTCAAAATTAAGACATGGCTACTCCTCTCCAATGGCAAGGAGTGGAAGTTCTCATTTCACACATTTGGAAAATTGCAGGTAATTAGAGAAGAAAAAAAGATTTTAAAAATGTAACTCTTACTAAAGAATGGTTTTTCCATTAGAAATGTGCATTGATGCATTGCTTTGTGGTCAGAGTCTAACCATCAGGAAAAATTTCCAGTTGTTGAAACTAGTCTGGTGGTCTTTCATGTCTTCGTGTTTTGTGACAAGAGATGAGTATGTGCTTTGAGCAGGATTCAGGACTCAGGGGAATGTCATTTTCATATGAAATTAAATTCATATAACTTCCTGAACAATTTCAGAAAAAAATTATGCAAAGAATGTCATTTCATTTCAGCTGAACCAGCTTGTAAGTTTTAGCAGCTCTATCTACAGTACTCATGACTGCTTATAAAATGCAATTGTACTTCATTTTATTCTTATTTATGTATCCTCTGTCAGATTTTCCTGTTTCACTTTGACTTCACTGTTCTGATTAAATGTTAATATTTTGGTTTTAAATTACATATCCTCTGGCATGTGATGCCACATGCAGAGATTTTTTTTTCCTGTAACACTTTAATGAGATGATGCCATATCAGTATATCTGCATAAAAATTTTCAATAACTGGGAAAGAAAAATGTTACATTTTCAAACCAAGGATTTTCAAATATATTCAATTAAAAGGATATTCTGTTCTAAACTGCAAAATATTCAGATGGTGCTTTCAATACAAAAGGTTTTGTTTCAGCATTTGTTGTTAAGATAGTTATGTTGATGCTTTCAAAGGTAAATATTTGCAAGGCATCCATTTTTTTTAAGATATTTGAAATTCTGCATTTTTGTCCCAAATCAGGAAGAAACGAAATGGCATTTAAATTCCAGGTTTACACATAGTTTCTCAATTTTTAGCCCACAGGTATCAGATGATCCTACTGGAACAAAATGCATGTGCTGGAACTCCATGTGCCGTTTTTGGGAAGACTGTGGATACACTGAAGGCATTTTCCAGTGTGATCAGCAAGGGAAAATGGTGAAGAAGGCAGAAAATGAGAGCAGCAAAACCACTACAAATTCACCAAGTGTTTTTGCAGAAATAGTGGCATGGCCAGGGTACCTCCATCCCTCCACTCTGAAGGCAATCACGTCACAGGTAACAAGATGTTTTCCTGCTTTGGGCAGTGCTGCAGAGATAACCTCTCCATGACAAACAGATTTTCAGCAATTTTTTCCTGTGTGCTGGCCTGAACCTGAATTTTCTTTGATGTTAAACATAAATATCTGAACACTGCTCCTATTTTCTCCTTGCATAAATAAAGTGTCTGCAGGCAGAGGGGAGAGGTACTCGCTGTTGCCTTTCTGTTGTGACAACGTCAAACAAAAGCCGTGCTTGGTGTTTTCCGGAGGACCATCTTTGTCTTACAGAAAACATAATTGCACCCTTTTAAAATATCATCCTGGTGCCACAGAGCATTAGGTGACTGTGTTGAGTGATTTACTGCACCAGTGACAGAGTCCTTTGCTTTTCCTGCAGTTCTAATGGTGCTGTGGAAAACTTGGGGCTACACGGCTTTTCCTTTTGTGGTGTTGGTCTCAAATGAGCTTGGTGCCTCATTTTTCCATTTGACATATTAGAATGAATATACAGCAGGAAGAACTGCCTTGCATTTTCCATTCTTCATGTTAAACATAATCTCCCAGCCTGAGTGCTGAATCACATCTCCCAACTATTCCCTGCTCCTACTGTCTTTGCTTGTGTTGCTTTTATTTACGGTGTAAACCCACACCTTTCTTAACAGTGTTGCTTTTCTTCCCCTTCAAACAAATATATCCCATTCTCTATGGCAATTTTTGAGCTGTGTGCTCAAATCAGGGGTTAGACAAACCTTATCAGTATGCGTGTGTGTGTATGTTCATGCACTTGGGGATGTAATTCAGGTATTTTCTCCTACTGAACAGGACAGTTGCGTTGGGAAGCTGGTAAAAGCTAGAGTGGAACAACAGCACAATGCATCAAAGGGGGAACTGGGATTCTTTTTTTCCATAATTTTAGCTGAATGCATCACAAAGTGGCAATTATATGGCACATTTTTCTTCTAAAAAATTAGCCCCGTTGTGCCTCTAGACAACAAAACAGCATGAAGAAACCATACAGGCACAGCTTGGTTCCAAATAACCATGTTTACCTAATATACACAAATATGCCAGGCCTAACTGTATAAATATTGCTGTTCTGACTTATTTCTGGAAGTTTCTAAAACACATAACGTGGTGAGTAGAAAAGAACATTCGCTATTTATTTTCATTGTAGGAAGAGGCACTAAGTCTCATGTATAAATATATTTGCAATGTGATAGGGAAAGATGACAGAAGTATCCATGGAGCATTTCATACCCACTCAGATGGTGAAAAACACACAATGGAAAAATTGATTTGAGGTGTTCGAATTTATACGAGAGGCATTCTGATTTATCTAGAAATGTTTTCTATGGTATTTAATTTGAATTGATTCATGCCATGGTTTTTTCTTTCTTTTATAAAATATTCAAGAGATTCTCAGGGTGACATGAAGCACTTTTAAGAGAGCTACCAGTTATCTCCTGTTTTCTTATCTCTTGGGCAGCTTTTTCCAGCATTCAGAACTGGTGCTTGAGTTTTAAAGCTCCCCTCCATGATTGCTGTCAGATGAGATGTACTGACAGAGAGGTTTTGCTCTGGGGACCTAATGTTGTATTTGAGTGCATCAGAAATTGCATATGATGCAAAATGACTCAAAAAAATATTCCTAACAGAACTCAGAAAATTCCCAGCCCAGAAGCGTGACTGGTTTTAACGAACGACAGATTCAAAATGTAACAAAAGATAATTTCTGTCTGATTCCAGGGGAGTGGATGACAGATGACTCTTAGCCCGTGGCACATGCACCTGGCAGTGCTGTCACAGTGTGCCTGTGCCAAGGACGCAGGGCTGAGATGCCAAATCTGCCTGATAATGGGATTAAAGACTGTAAGAGGCACCCGCTACCTGTTAGGTTTTGATTTGAATTGTCCTGTTGGTGTCTTCCACGAGGATTTGTACAGGACAGAGTCCTGGCAGGCATTCCTCACTCACTGAGAATTTCCCTCCTTTTCAGTTTCTGGGAAAAACAGGGATTTATGGAGTCTAACTCACCTCTCAGCTGGTGCAGAGGTCAGGGCTGAGATCTAGCAGGTATGACTTCCACGTGACGCTGCGGCTGCCAAAAACTGTTATTGTCACCGGTGTCCAGCTATGCCAACCTTTGGGATGACAATTGGGTGAACTCCCAGGGGCTCCATCTCCGTGTCACCTGTCCCAGTGCTCTCACAGGACGTGGTCTGTGACAGTGGCTGCCCTAGGGCATGAAATGGTGGAGTCGTGCTGCATGTCCCAGTGTAAACTGGTTAAACTGGGGCACACCTGACCCTGCAAAACTGAGTGTCACTGTCATTAGAAGCAGTACAAAGCAAAAGAGCTGAAAGGAAAGAGTGCTGGAGGGGAGGAAAAAAGTATTTAGGAAAAGCACAAAATGGGAACCCTGTTCATAGTTTAATTTGACTTTTCCAAAATGCTTGTCACCATAGTTCAAGTCCTGAAATGTATTACTGTAAAAATACCAAAGAAATAAGTTGCACTCCCCTTTTTGGCATTTTTTTTCTTTTTAAAACTTCTGAAACAAAAATATTTGTGTTTTGGCTTTTTTGTTTTGTTTTTATTTGGTGGTTTTGGTGCTGTTTATTTGAAAGGACAGAGGCTCCACTTCATTACTTTCTTATTCACCTCTATTTGAGTACTTCATAAACTTCAATATATTCCCTCAGTTTGGAAAAAAAATAGATTCTGACTGAACTATATCTTCATCTTTCCTCTAGCCACTTTCCAAGAGCCAGAAAATATTTAAAAATTCTGCAGAGGCAAAAAGAGATTTGGGGGAAAAAAAGAGTTTAAAATAAGGAAAAGTAAATCACTAACATGCTTTTGCACTTTTTTCCCCATGCAAATATGAAACTCTAGAATATTTTTAAAAATCACATTTTGAGAATAGAATTTTAAAATTTCAACTTCAAGTGATGATTTTGTATTTATATTCTACGGTTCTGTAGAAAACAAAGTATTTTTTTGACTGCCAAACTATTCACTCATAAGTACATATCCTTTATTTAAAGTAGTCCTCAAAAGATACTTTAAGAAGAAAAAGTGTCTAAAAATCCAAATTATAATTAGCCTTAAATTATGTACCGGTTTGCTGAAGAGATGAATCTGCTTTTTTAATGTATAGAGCCAAAAAACAATAGAAGATTTTTAAAAGAGAGCCCTTCCATGAAGAAATGTGGAAGGACCTCATTGGATAACTATTCATTTAGGAGAAACAACAAATATACCAAAAGGGACATTTCACGGGACTTAATTAAAAAATCTGATTTCTTAAAAAACCAATCTCTAGTGCAGGTCCTTCCCTGCTGACACCTTTTTGGTGTTAATCTTCTGCTGTTGAGTCTCAAATTTTATGTTTCAAAGAAACCAGTTCCACCATGGATGTAGTCCAGTTATAGCAAAATTTAAGAAGAAGAATTAATGAATTATTTTGGGTAAATTGTTGGATATCTTAGAGGTCTTTTCCAACCTTAATGATTCTTTGATTTCCTTTTTGTTTTTTAATTGAGTAATAAGAATAAACTTTTAATTGAGTAATAAGAATAAACTTCTCCAGCTGGAATAATGGATGGCTCTGAATTTGTCCCACTTGTTAGACCTATTCTTTTATTTCTTTCCTAGAAATCATAAATCTTTGATGACGTGGGTCCAATTGCCTCAAAGCCACTACATAAACCTTATATTTCCACCAATTTGATTTAAGTTCTATTACTTTTTCCCAGAGTTCTGCTCCTTATTCGAATTAAAACCAACCAAACAAACCAAAACCATCTTTTCGTTCCTTTCCCTGCTCCGGACACCTTGCAAAGCAAAGAGAAACGACGGCTTTGATCTGGGGAGAGCGTGGATTTTCTTTCTTCTTTTAAGCAGGCAGAGGATATTCGTGCAAGTGAAGGATCAGGGTCAGGCCAGGCACAGCTTGTAAGTGAAGTTGTCTATCTCCAGGCCACACAACTCTGCTGCAAGTTTCCCTAATGCCTTGGCAGCACTCCATGGCCCGACCTGGAGACACTGAGCTCAGACGAGGAAGCCAATTAGGTTATAACCTGCACTTGGTTCAAGCCCAGGTCCTGGCGGTGAGCTCTGGCTGCCTGATCCACTAAGCTGCCCTGAATCGGCATGAGGTTTAAATTGAAGCAGTTTGTTTTGGTGGGAAAAAAAAAAAAAAATCATAAGTTCCATAGAAACCAGAAAAGGATAAAATACTGTGAGAAAAATGCAATTACAAAAGCTATTTTGTTTTAATTTATCATCTTTACTGTTCTCCTTGCTGTAGATTCTCTGAGAATATGCTTCTAATTGCATAATTTCATTAGTAAATCTCCTGTTTTATTTAAAAGCCCATATGTAAATGAGAGCAGTATCCAGGGGAAAAGAAAAAAATATTCTGGTGCATTTGCGTTTGTGGAAAGGGCCAAACCATGAATGAATGCTACCACACTCAGAATTTCCTCTATATTCCCCTATTTTCTTAATACATTTGGCGTGGTGGGGGGGAAAAAAATGAACAAAAAATGAAGACATGGGCACGGGACCTCAACTTCCACAAATTGGCACAACTTCCTCCAACTCAGTGGAGCTTCTCTGATTTGCATCAAGCGAAGATCTGGGCTAAAGGTTTCTGGGAGTAATGGGAATGGGAGGATTTCAGTGGTGCTTCACTGAGAGACGAGAGGAGATACTGCGGGGAGCTGCACATGCAGTGCGTGGCCATGACTGCTCGCACACTAATTAAACCAGTTTTATATTTTGGTACTGGAAAGATGGTTAAAACCATCTGTTTCTTTTTAGAATATTCTACTAGCTAAGGAGAAAATGTGGACGAGATTAGATCTAGGTGATAAATAGTTGTTTGGGGTTTCTTTCTTCTGCATCTGAAGGTCAAGATCTAAATAGGATTTGCGTCAGTACTTAAGGACAGATGTAAAGGTTTATTGCAGTGCGACAAACAACATGATCTTAGGTAAATCTCTAATGTTTTGTTTCAACCAAAGCAGTGATTTAATTTATCTGGTGTTCTATTTAAGCTTCCCTCTTTCTGCGTGTTTTAACCCTTGAAATGTGGAAGCGTTTAATATCGTTTGAAACAAATGTTGAAAGAAATATTCCCGATTTTTTTTTACTGAAACTAATTGTGGAATATGACCCAGTCTGAGGCCTCTTACACATCAGGCAATCAACAGGCTGATGCCTCAGTGGAGTGTTCCAGCAAATTACCTGGCACAGCCGTTGCAGGGTAGCTGTGCAGGAGCACATCCCTGGAGCTGAATTAGAGGTTGTAAATTGCCTCCACAAATCCCTTCCCTCATAGTCACTTATTGTCCCACATAAGTAGCTATCATTTTAATTGACAGAGTCTTGTGTGAGGGATGCAAAATCATGAAAAATATGAAGTGCATCATACAGAGACAAAACACAGTTCCATTGAAATTATACCTTGTCAAGAGAGAAAATATTCTGGTTGGCTGAACATGAATCAAAGAATTTGGAGGACCAGAATGCTGGAATTACCTGGTCTCAAAAAGTAAGGATAGAAAAGGGCCTGGTTTGCTTATTTAGACTTATCTTCCTCTCGGCTTATTTTTCTTTGCTGTTGGTCACAGAGAAAGGGTGAAACTTTGAAAAGGAAAAGCAGGGACGAACCAAAACATAAATAATGACAACTTGTATTTGTGGAGGAGATAGTCCAGGAGACAGATAAGGGCACAAAAGCAGTTGCCTTGGGAAACCAGCTTGAACCCAGGCAGAGTGGGGAGTGCTGGCCTTGGCAGGCTGTTCCAGGGCTCAGGGGTGGTGGCTCTGTGGGCCGTGTCCCTCCCCATATCGGGGTTTCTGTGGTTCACAGGCTCCGCACTGGCCCTACAAACAGAGATGAATTTCACTCTCTGAACACATCTGTCATGTTAGGGCTCTGACACTTTGCATGATGGTGCTTAGCAGTCGTGGTGCTGTACACACGAGAGATGTTGGTACTGCCTTTTCTCCTCTAAAACTGATACTTAATTAAAAAATAAGTACACGTGCATACCTGCAATCACAGTTCTGTCATCTTATGCTGCAAAGCCACAAATGGAATATCTTGTTCTCATATCTCTCTTGTCTTTGTTTTCTGCTCCAATCTTTGTATTGCCCTTTGAAACATGTGCATTAATAAAACAAAGATCAGGGCTATTTTCTTCCTTATTAAAAAATATTAAACATACCTGACCAAAAGGCTGAAAATTGGACAAATCAAAACCCGTTATCCCTCCTGAATTATGTTTGATTTTACGTCTTGATATCCTTTGCTGACAAGGGAGAAATATCTTGCACCACAGTGGAAGTCAACAAAGCTATTTCTCGTTTAAAGACTGTGGTAGAGGAGTCTATGTCTTGGTTTTATACTGAAAAGAGAGATTTTTTTAAAAGATTACATCCTTTATTGATTGATCTATTTATTTAATCCATTCACCAATAGCACAGAAGTTTCTGCTTTAGCACTTTACTGTTGCTGCTTGACTGAACTGTAGAGCTTACCTTTTTTTATGCAACCCTGAAATCAGTTTCAACATTGAAGCAAAGGCCATGACACTAGAGATTTTCAAGCTGATGGAGTAAGAGATATTGGGTTTATGTGTATCAGTGCAATAGGTGTTGAAAATAAAAAAAAGAGGACCATTGATCAAAATAATAGATAGAAGCATTCTTTAATCTGCACAAGTCCATACATGTTTGTATCTCCAATTGTACACACACACACACACACACACAAAGACATGCAGAAGGGTGTCTCTAACTCCCAAAGTATTTGGCATTCTACATATATTTCAGCTTTTAGCTTGATTTCATTGGCAGTTCAGTCAGAATATCATTCTCCTTTCCCTTGTGAAAAACTCTACATGTTAAGCCTTTTTTTTTTTTAACAGAGCTCTCATGTTGTTTTCTTTCTTTTGCTTGATATATATTTTGTTTTGCTCTTGAAGCAGAAAAGCACAAGTTCTCAAATGGATTTTTGTTGCCAAAAATCAAGTGTGTTTAAAGTACAGCCAACTTGATGAGGGTTTGATTGAAGGGGGAAGGGAGGTTTCTCCTGCTACCCCAACAGCCCTCGTGTTTTGCATTGGCCAATGGAAAAGCCAATCTCAGGGTGAGGACCAAGGAGTGCAAACCTGAAGGACCTTGACATCTATGATTTAATCATTAGGACGAGGTGCTTTGCTGAGGAACAGCCTCAGGAGGAGGTCAGGTTTCAAGGATAACACTTGCACCAACAGAATGGTGTAAAAGAGATTTACTTTCTCACTACAGATATTTATGCAATGTGTTGTGAGTGCCACCAGTATATTTTCTGCATTGCATTCAGAGCACCTTTAGGAACATGTATCACTGTAAACAGTTCATGGATGAGTAGACTGAGGCACAGCAAAAGCTAATGATCTGAGAGTTCAAAATTAATAACTAAATCAGCAAAACAAGTTGCAGAGGAACACAAGCAACTGGCTGCAGTGGCTTGTTTATTATTCTAAATACATTAGCGTACCTCAGGCCTGACTCCCGTTCCTGAAGGCAAGGCTTTTTTGATGCAAAGCCTCCTAGTATATTCAATTTTGCTCTGAATGCTCTGGGAAATAAGAGTTAACTTTAATGAAAGCCTGTTTGTGCTTTAAAATGTCATATATATAGCCTGATTAATGGAAAGAGGTTAGAAAGAAATGTATTTTAATATGGAGAATGTGGTTACCAGTGCACTATCAGAGCACAACTGACATGGGACGCAGTCTAAACAAAAGTCAGCAGCTACTAATGAGGCTTGTTAGTGATGCTAATCTATGTAAATGTTATTAATTGAGAACATCTATCTTTTATCTCCAACATTTGGTAATCAGGCAATTAAAAAACAATGACATTCCCGGCGGTTGTTCTCCCAGTTAAAAAAAAGTGATCAAAGAGTCCTGAATAAGGAAAGGGAAAGTCCCTTATCAAGAGCTGGGCCTTGCCTTGGGCTACCAGGGCTCATTAAAGGCAGAAAAGCTCTGTTGATCACCAATTAACCTGATTTGTAGGAACTCTGATAAAGACCTCAAACAACATGAGTTTTCTTAACTATAATAAATGACACAGTTTATTGACAAAAATAAAAACGTTTGGTTTGAAAAAGAACATAAAGGAGCTATTCAAATTGGATAGCCCTACCACACACCAGGCCTGGAAGACGTGGGATGGGTTTAACTTCACCACATTGGTGGCATATTATCAATGCTAGATACAGTCAAACCTATTAACAGCCATATACACAACAACCAAATATATACATATTTGGTAGCTGTCACATAAATTTCTGTCATCTCTAGTCATAACAGACAGCAGATTGCATTAATTATGTATGTACTGTGCTCATGAATGGAAATTCAGCGCTCTAGGGTGAACTCTGCATCTCGAAACACGAAAGTAAAAAAAAAAAGAAGATATTTTCTTGAGGCTTAATTGGTGGACATTTTGTGATTATACTTTTTTTTTTTTTTTAATCTTAGCAGTTGCTTTAAATTATCCCTAGTGTAAATTTCCATATGGCTTTTTAACCCATTCTTTCCTTTCTGGAGAATTCAATTCTTCCTCTCAGGTATTGTTCGTAGTGTCATGACGAGTAAGTATAACACCACAGTGTGACTGTCAACTATAACTGTAATTATTGCCAGCAATTCATTAATTCACATGGTGATGGCCTGTCCCTGTTTGTCTCTCTGGAGAAAGGGAGTAATAACTAAATGTAAAACTTGGGCCTTGAGTTGAGTGGAAAAGTACCAAACCCAAGCATTCTCTAATTTAAAGGTTAAACAGTTGTGGTTTAGCACCACAGCCATTCCACCAAACCTCTGTGTTGTGAAATTATCTGTTACAAACAAATTGTCTGCATAGCTGGGGTCTTGCCAGCATTAGCATGTCTTACCAAATTATACCCTGGGCTTGCATTGCTTTATATGGAACATTTTTAAGCGTTCTCTAGGTCTTCAGTGATAAAATGCATTTGAGACTGTGAGAGTAAAACTGCCTTATTAGGTCTATCGAGTAGCTGATGTCCATGATCTTTATGGGCCGGATGTGACTTTGATAAGAATCTGATTGGGTCATAAAGTGAAAAAATACCACTGTCACTTTTTCTGACATATCCATTTGACACATGCAGGACTGTATCTCAGGTTTATACATCAAAAATTCAGCTCGCTTTTCTTCCTGATGATGGACACCTTCATCATTTCCACAAAGATATTTTCCACTATAAGACATCTTTTCCTCCTCACATCCACTTTCTTTATTCTCTATTTGTGTCTATTCAATGCAGAACAGAAGCAGTAAAGAAAATCATATGGGGAGGTCCTACGCCTTTAAATGAGCAATTTTTAAGAAACCTCAGCTCTCATACACAAATTGATGATATGTCGTATTTAGCAGAGAATGTTTTTGGTGTCAGAGGACATGTCTGAGAAGAAACAAAAAAGAGACATAGCAGTCAGGGTAGCATGAAGTGTCAACAACCCCTTTGAAGCACAGACCCCTTTTTATTAAGATGATAAAATGAAAGATCAGCTGCTTAATGGTGGAGCATGTGAATATTTTGATCTGAGATGACGTCTCTGGTTTTGCTTTTTTAACTAATGCATTAGTGCCTCTCTCCCTCAAGAAAGGTATTAGTTAGTGATATCATGGGTGAGCTTTTATCTTACCATATAGATCTGAGAGTGTTTTACAGCAAAGATAATTATCTCCAACCAGCGATTTTGGTTGGTCTTTGATTTAGCTGTTCAAGCAGATGCCACCATAGAGATTCTATTATGCACAAACAATTGTATTTCATTGGTAAGTGCCCCACATGCCTACCTCATTATTAGAACCCAATTAATTTTTCTTTGTAATAAAATGGAAAGACTTAGAGCTAGCAGGAAGGCTACTCTAAAGAAATTTGGACCAACCGCAAAGAGTACCTGGAAGGAGCAGAAAGAAAGAAGAGCGGTAATTACGTGACACATGCACGCACACAAAAAAGAAAGAACATGAATTGAAGTTTCAGAAACAGGCCCAGGGAGCACAGATCGCAATCTGGCTAGATTGTGGAAGTACTACTAAGATGTCTTAATTATATGATTGATGTGAGCTTCAAAAGGAAACTCGGCGTTCACAATGGCTGCGAGGTTAGGAGTGTTATCTAGTGTATAAAGAAAACCACCGCTGAAGGCAAACAGTGCACGTGAAGCTTGAGACCTTGCTCTTTCAGAGCCAATCAATAACGTCTTATTTTTAATCTATATTATGTTTAAGAAAATGTGATGACATCCTTGATAGAAGATCACACAAATAATTATGCTAATAATGGCTGACTTTGTAGGATCTACAAGGAGTGGATCTAGGAGGACTGTTTGAATTCCTGTGACACTGCATGCGAGGGGACCTGGTTCAATTACCTGATAGAAGTACGTAGACATCTTGTTTGAGACCAACTGGGAAAAGCACTGCTTGGGGACACTGATTAACACATTCTGACACAGTTCTGATTACTTTAATCCAGTGACTTAGCTTAGCAGCAAATTATCTCTTTTCAAGATAGCGGGGTTCGCTGACACTGGGAATCTCATCTTGCAGGGAATTCTGGTATTTCAAACACTCTTTTCCTCCAAATCAGAACAAAATCCCTTCAAATTCCAATTTTTTAGGAACATTTTCTTTTTATTTTTAATTTCAAGTTTCTGGTTTGAATTTATTTTTGAATCACTTTTATCATTGCAATTGTTATTATCAATGGGAAATAAATAAAGAAAATTTAGAATCCACAAAAAGGAAATATTTTTATAATTTGGGGTTAAAAATTTAATGAAGAAATCAAAACAAATCTTTTTTTTAATCAGCAAATCATTGTATTCAAGAAGGATATCTCTTCATTTGAAAATTGTAAATGGAAGGTGGTTTCTGAGCTCACTAAAACTTTGCAGAAGGTGACCAAATGCTCTGCATGTCTCTGGCTATCAGCACCTGGCAATAAACTGCTTTTCTGTCTTTCTTTTGGTGCTGAGCTATTTGTTCCAGGGAATATGAGGAAATGTTACCTTTCCATACAAAATACCTCTGTACACCCAACTTTTATTCAAAGGAACTAATAAGTATTTCTTGGTGAGTATCCAAAATGACAGATGAGATGGATGGACATTAAATAAGTCTTTATCCACAATGGGCAGAAGAATGATTAAAGCTATACATTCTCTGTGGCACAGCATATGTTTTTAATGCAAGCATTTATATAAACATCTTCTTCTGAGATGGGTTTGAGTAGTCCAGACTACCCACTCTGGTCAGGGCTTGTTATTGAATGGTAACTCATTTACTTGGAGATACCCAAATAAAATCATAACACAGTTGGCCCAATTGTATTTAAAAGTCCTTTTCTGACTCTTGATTGACCAGGCATGATGGTAATAGAGTGAGAGTTAATGCTACAAGCATTACACAGAAGAAGCAAAAATAAAAGCTCTACCGTGCAGACAGGAGGGGTGAAGGGTCCATTGAAAAGCAGAGAGATTAGCAACTCATCACATTATATGTGGGTTATCAGGAGACAGAGGTAATGAAAGTGAGACCTATATCCTTGATCAATAAGAGTTTGACTGCATTTTGAGTTCATTTTCCCCTGCCGAGAGCGAGACAGCAAGCTTACTATTGATCACAGTGTTAATCCATAACTAGTCTGGGCCCTAGCCTAGTGGAACAAGGAGGAAAAATAAGATAATAAGCAGGAACTCTTGATCTTTTATTATGGTGTGCTAGATAAAGAGAGTGCAAGGTTCAAGGTGAAATACTTTATGGTTAACCCCTTCTTTGCTGCTTAACTCCAAGTGCATGAATGAAAGTAAATTAGCCAGGTCTCATGTTTTGATACATATTGACCTTGAATCCTGTTGACAAACCCTTTGCTATGAAACCCACACGTGTGTACAGGTTACCACTCCACACCTCTTCAAACCCCAGGGGATGGAGCACTCACCTGGCATCTGAGTGATACTGGGGTCATATCCTCAGCTGGTGAAAGCCTTTGTCATATCCCTGGAATAAGCAGGAGTGAGTTTCTGTAGCTGAGACAAGGAGATGCATCCCTAAACCTCACCTTAGCAGGGTTGTTTGAAAACTGAACTTGCTGGTCTTAACACAGGCAGTACTTTCCATTACTTGTATATTTATTCCAGCCTTTCTTAGAAGCATAGCTAGATAATCCCTGGTCATTGCTTTTGCCTGTGAGTTGTCTTTATCTTTCCTCTGATGTTTTTAACTGACAACGTGTGCAATTAAGACAACTTACTTTTTCCCATGGCAACACCTGACTGGTGTCAGAGACTGCCACATTTTGAGGTGAGCAGCTGATGGGAAATATGGCAACTACTTTTTAATAAATCCTGTGAAAAGGAGGAAAATAAACACTGTTATTGCAAATAGATTTTTAAACTGTTAATATTCTATATACAGCAGCTTCAGTAAAATTTTAAAATATCAGCATTCCCTTCAAGACTAAAATGAGCTCTGCTTCCTGTTTAAAGTTTCTACAAGTCATTCAAAATACAAGTTTTGAGTTGGAGGTGAGGAGCACACCAGGAGCTTACTCGTGTTGGAAACAACTCCTGTGGCTCCTGTATAGGTGCAATAAAAATATTTGTATTTCTATAAGCATTCAGCCTTTCTGCCTCATGTGTGATCCCATCACAGCTCACCAGATAACAGCTCAGTACTGGCATTTCCAGCCTGACTTAAGTGACTCATATTCCAGCAGAGCAGTGCCATTCCCTGTGCTGTTGGAAATGTCTTTGGGACATGACTGAGAAAAGCCTTGCACATGCAATTTATGAGGAAATTTTTTCATTCTCTTTAAAAATAGAATAAAATCAACAGAACTCCTATCTATGCCTTGATTTTT
This sequence comes from Phainopepla nitens, assembly GCA_013400175.1. Lineage (NCBI taxonomy): Eukaryota > Metazoa > Chordata > Aves > Passeriformes > Bombycillidae > Phainopepla > Phainopepla nitens. Next base: position 43,127 of record VXBQ01017103.1, on the reverse strand, counting down.
TTGCAGCCAAAAGTCACAAGTTTGGTCTGCCTAGGTAAAAATTACTTCTCTTCTGTAGACTGCATCAATGCACATCATCCCTGGTGAGTGGGGAACAGAAAGATGCCAGCACACCCATGGCACTGAAGGAGGACTCTTACTCATCTCAATGTGAGTCTCACTTTAGTGTTATAATTTGAACCAACAGCTCGGCCAAATCATAATTATGCTCTTCCTGCTAATGACACGTTGCTGCTTTGGCTGGGTAATGTACTTTTCAGCTCTCCCAGGTTACACCTAAGTCATTAAGATAGCCCATACAACTAATTTACAACCTCTCTGGAGCTACCTCACAGATAGCTCCTCTTAGTAGTTTCTAAATTATCCCTATGTATCATTTACATGTTGCATGGTTTGGTTGGGATAATTAACGCCTGCAAAGCACTCTGAGGTTTTGGGATGAAATGTACAGTAGAATTACAATGAATTGTTCTGGTGATGTGATGATAAATAAATATTGCAGAAAAAAAAAATCTGACAACAGCTTTCATATGCTATTAAATACACAAACCTGTAGCTAGGACGCTCTTTTCCAGCTGTGAGTGCCCTGTAGTCTCAGATACTCAAACAAAGAGAAGATTAATCTTCAAGTGGTAGATAGCCACTTATTCTTTAGTGTTCAGCATGTTTTACACAAGGGTGTGCAATTCAACTATTCACTGTAACATAAATCAATTTATGGACAAAGCAAGAGGAGGAAAAAAATCCCATTGTTCTTTAGCTTAATAGCACACACACAAAAAAAAAAAATGGAAAACGAATTATAGGAGTCCAAAGAAATTGCAAGGGTGTTTTTAAAATATATCAAATGGTTAAAATATTGCTGTAGGCAGCACCCACAGGTTAAGCTGAGTGATCCTTCCTGCGTGGAAGAAGAGAAGCGGAGGCTCCTGCAGATCAAAAGCAAGCATCTCTTTGCAGTTTTAGGGGCTGTGTTTACTGGACTTTTCTCCTTTACTTTATAGTATTTCAGTAGTTCAATGAATGTTATTGGTTTTACATTCTGAAAACACAGCTTTGACTGCAGAGGCTCAAGTAGTTGATGCCTTTAATTCAAGGTGTTGGTTTTCCCTGACAAGGAGGTTTCCCCAAACTCTCTCATCTCGTTTTTGTCGTGCACTTGAAAGCACTCATTAAGTTTGCAATGAAAGGAGGTTGTTAGAGCAGAGGAAATTGTAAAGTGGACTCTTGCACAGGAGCTGCTTTTATAAGGCCATGATCTGGACTGGACACTGATGCCTCGAGTTTCTTACACAGTATTTATAGACGCACGTGAACGAGGCATAGATTTGTGTGCTTTGAACATCCCCTAAATCTTCACAGATTGTATTTTCTGACTACAGCCTCCATTTATGCATTTGCCAATATTTAGTGCAATCCCTGCACAAATAAACGTTATTGTCTTCATCTAACCAAGGTAGCAACCTTAAAAATATCACTGATGACAGATGTGTGTACAGAGATTCAAACACGCGGATAAAGACGTCTGTGTTCGTCCTGTATAACGTGTGCCAAGCCAATAATGAAATGCAATGCAACATTTATAGTCAGATCAGAGCTTTGTGGTTTTACTCTCTTGAAAGTACTACAGTTCTCAGGCTGACATTTCTGCCCAAGCTGCCCCTGGGGAGGGCTGCAGAGCCCTGCTAAATATTTGCAAATGAGTCTACCCCTTGTGAAAGTCCAATATGGAAAGTTTTACCTTCAAACTGCGAGCTGCAAATGTTTGTTAAGGAAGGAAGGCCACGGTCTGGAGCTGGAAGTCTGTTTTACTCTTTGTTAGGGAGATTTCACCATGTTTTTAGAAGTGAGAATTCAGAGTCAGCCTTTGGAGAGGCAAGGTTGTGGTTCTGCACATTGAGTTATGCATTTTGTTCGGGGGGAAGGATGTATAGCAAAGGAAGACATAGAAAGCCATGATAAAAATACTTAAAATGAGATGGATTTTAATCAATTTATGGTCTAGTTTTCACGTATACAAAGTGTCCAGAGGGAAGACCTAAAGAGAGTCCCTCAAGTCTGCATCTGGTGCATTCTTACATTCCATGCCCCGTTGTCAAATAAGTAAGGGTAGGTCTTTAGCTGTCTCACAAAACACTTATTAAAATCAGAATTTACCCCTACAACAATTTTTTGGCCAATTTGTCAAGTTTGACAGCTGAATTTCCTTAGGCAAAGTGAGACCCTCCATTCAGTGTTTGAGATGCTCCAAAAGGACCAAGATGGATGTGGCAGAGGCTGCCAGGTAGGATGGAAAAATGCAGCCTTAGAGGACAGCAACCAGATGCCAGCACAGACCACAGAGTATTCAAAGAGCAGCAGACAACAGCAATAAAATAAAAAAAAAGGATAGAAAATGTCAATTATTTTTTTATAGTTTGGAGCTCTTGGGTGGACTGTGCAAAATGTGTTGATCATAATTATGTTCCCAGTCCATTTTGTAAAAGTCAGTGCCTGGACATGCTGGGATATCTGGCATAAAAATTAATTTTCCTGTACACACAAATAAAGTGGCAGTGGGATATTTTACTGTAATCACTCTGAGGAATACTGGCATGAGGCGTTTCAAAGAGGTTTCAGCTCCAGATTGTCGAAACTAACAATAATTTCTGTAATTATTTTATATTAATTATAGGTCATCTACTAATATCTTTAATTAATTAATGCTCTAATGTGATTGTGTAATTTATGGTTACTGTTGAAAAAGGTTAATTTGTCAAGAAAGACACAAGGTAAACAGAAATGTTATTAAAATCCTGTATAAACATTCAATATAAAACTTGAACTAGACTAAAAGCAGGAGTATAAAGAAATAAAGGCTTAAACATCTACGTATATACAGCCATCTATCCACTGGAATTTCATAGAATGGTTGGATTTCTTACAGGGGTTTTTCTCTCCTTAGAAATGATATTTGTTTTGTTGTTTTTGTTGTTTTTTTTTTCCCAGTGGGAATTTTAATATAAAAAAGAAAAAAAATTCTTGTATCTTTGAAAAAATTGTTCCTTTTTCCAACATTTTAGCAAAAGGAATTTTTTTAAAAAATGTGTTTTAGTTATTTTTGTTAGTTCATTTACATGGAAAACAGGACAAATGTAATTACAAGGCATTCTGTAATCAGATCAGTCACATTTTCATAAACAAAATTTCATTTTAAAGTCTTTGAAATTAAAGCAATTTTTTTCTCTCCATCATACAGATATTTTCAATGAGTTTGCAATTTACCTTATTATCAGCCTTTAAAAAGTATATTTGCCATTTTCTTGGCTGAATTTCCCAATGCCGAAGCTCTTAGGAAACCCGAATTCCCTTTGGTAGGATTCAGAGATTGTTCACAGAGCTCCTTTCCATGCTCCAGGTGGGCTTTTAGCCCTGCAAGCCTTCAGATCCCCTTTTCCCAGGGTATCTTAGAGCCACTGCCAGCTTTCTCACATCTCTTCTTGCTGCTGGATCTCACAGGCTATTTTATGCCTGAGTAACTTAGGTCAGCAGAATATTTTTTTCTGAACTCACTGGAATTGCTCTCTTTTGTTTAAAACATGGCAGCTGCTGAAGTTCTTGGGAGTTCTTTGAGAGACATTGCCTCTTCCTACAGTTTGTGCAAAACCAGGGGTGGTTTGGGTTGGGGTAGTGAAGGAAAGGAGGTGAGCAACTGATCAGAACCAGGCAGTTGAGAGCCATGATGTTAAACAGGTGTAGTGGGATCAGAAGCCATCCCTAGTGTTCATTACTGGCATATGCTATAATACCATCAAATTATTTCAGCAACCTGATGTGAGAATGGGGTGTGGGGTGGAAATTTGCAGATGGTAACAAGGGCAAAAAATGCCGAATGAATTTTAAATCTGCACAGCGTAACATTTTAGCATCAAAGTGAGCATTTAGTACCAAATACCATTAATTAACATTTCCATGGGCTTTTTATTAAATGCTTGCTCAGCAAGTCAAGTGTCTTTCAAGCTCCGAACAGCTGTGAATGTATAAAAATATATTGACACAGATATATTCATGCATGCAAATAAATGTATTTCTTTCATTTGTTGTGAATGATTGTTATTATATTACAGGGTTTTAACAAGTTAAAAACTAATTTGCATTATCAATCTGAGCAGCTGAAAGGGGGTTGTACATGAATACCTGTCTACCTGTCTGTAATCACTCTGTAGCATCTGGTAATTCCCTGTTTCCTACTTGTTAGTAACTCACTCCAAGGCAAGGAGAATGGGCCCTTACCCAGATTTCACTTCCTGCATCTCTTTTATGGCTACTCAGGTACTCATTTAATAGCAGCTTTCAATCCAGAAAAGTTGGTGAATGCCACAAAAAAGGCACAAATTAAGTTTAAAGTAGTGCATTGCAGAGAACAGTCCTACAGGATGTGCAGTACTTACAGCTTAATCATCAGACCCAGTCAGCAGTCACCTGATAGCTTTTGTTTTTACCCTGTGATAGTAACTAAATTAATTTGTTTCCTAATAAAATATTTCAGGATGTTGAGAAAACACAGATAAGTAGACAGAATCCTTATAAGCATCATCAGTATTAACATAAAATCCTTTTGTGCTCATTAAAGAAAATACAGTCAATTTAATTAATGCACATTAATCCTCAGTTGACATTAAAATCAGCTAAAAAACAACACTGATATAGATTATTAAAATGAGACCAAAAAAAAAAGTGTACATGGTGGCCTCTATAGGAAGAAAATAATTCCTAAAGACCCAGGGTTCCTTTTCTTTTTTTTTTTCCCATGTGGAAAATGTAATCTGGTTGCCTGTCTATTACTCTAAGGAAAGTTTGCAGCCACCAGGGGTTTTCCTGTGGGACTCAGGGGCAGGGAAAGAAATGTGCAGGAGACAAACATCTGTCCCACGCTGGGGTGAAGGGGGAAACCCTCTGTCATCCTTGCACTGCTCCTTGCTGGAAGTGCAGCGCTGGGTTTGGCACATCCTGTGCCCGGTTATTTTCAGGACTATTGCTAAGCCTGAGAAATTGTTGCTCACCTTCTTTATCCCACGTGTGCTTTTTGTAGTTTGCTGCCCTGGCCGTGGTCCAGCAGCGTGTTACGACACGCCATGATCCCCGAGTGGGTGTGAGCTCATCCCTGCTCAGCAAAGCCCAAACGTTTGTTTTCAGGCATGAGGAGCCTCAGTCAAGTCCATGAGATCCTTCAGGTGGCATCAGTTAAGAAGGTGATTAAGAGCAGTATCATAAAAAATACCTGAGTGACTCAGTTGTGTGTCAGACTGATCTGACAAAGCACTGCAGGTGTTCAGGCGCCTCCATCTCCTGAGCCTTGCATGTGTGCTCGAGCACATCCTGGATGTGTGAGTGCACGTGCAATGCCCTGGCTGGGAACAGAGCAGGTATCTGAGCCCCAGCTGATTAGGAGGTGTTTGTTGGCACAGACTGCTCAGGGACCTCTAAACCCAGCTCTGCCCTGAGCTCCAGGGAAAGCTGTGCCAAGACCAGGCTGCTCTGGGTGAATTTTCGGTCTGTCTTCAGAGATTTGCCCCAACATGGAGTGGGAATCCAGGGACCATTCAACATCCAGTCCCATTCCCTTATGAGCTGGAATGATAACTGGGGAGTTTGAGGGCTGGGATTTGCAGCAGAGATGCTTTAGGTGCCTGAAAGCACAGGGATTCCATCTTCTCCCAAGAGTTGCATTTCCTCCTCTCTTTCCCTGCTGCTGGCTCTGACCACTGAGACACGGAGCCATGCTCGTGTTTGCACGGTCTCTGGCCCCATTTTTCTGCAGAATGCAGCCATTTCAGAAGGAGCTGATGAAAATGTGACCCATTTCTCCTCATTTCCCAGCAGAGAGGGAGAAGGAGCTTGTGTCCTCTCAGACAGAGGGGGACCTTGAACGTAGATCTCCATCTCTCTGGGGCTGGTCTAAACCCTGGAGGACTGATGGAAGGGCAGGGAAATCACACCCTCCAAGAGGGAGAAGACAGCAGGTCAGTCCTTTTGCTTCAGCCAGCTCATTTTCTCTTTTAGAGACCTGCTGGGCAAGCACAGCAACGTCATTTGTGAAGGGCTCAGGGAAAAAGCAGAAAACATCGAACTGTTCAGCCCTGCCAAGGGATAGACAGCCCTGGACCTGCCCAAAGGCAAATTCTAGGTACTTGCCAGACTTCAAGGAAAAAAGCTGCAGTGCCTGCAAATTCTGGGTTTGTTTTGACCAGCAGCTGCACAGGCATTTTGAGAAGTCACAGTTTGGACATGGGTGTGTAAGTGCCTCTGTACACCAGCATAAGTTGCCTTTGAAAATTGGTTTTAGATGGCTCTGCAAATATTACCTTACTACATTTTTGTTGAATGGGGACTGAAATAATTTTCTGAGAGAAGGTGGGTGTTGAGGAGAGATTGACCTTCAATATGTAGCTTAGATTTCAACTGAAGATGGCAGAAAAGTTTCCTGAAAGAAGAAATGTACTAAGTTTTGGTTTAGAATTCTTGCATATGTAGCAAAAACCAGTTCATTTTCATAGAATGTAGGATCAATAATATGTAGCTGCCCTCCTGGACATCAGTATTGCTAAAACACCATTCAAGTCACAGCAGGTCTTATTTAAGGGAGTGAGTTTTGCCATTGATTGTTTGGTTACATTCCACTTTGTATTTCTTCATCAGTACCTGGTGGTTTTATTTTGTACAGCTTTTAAATGCAGAGAGACTTTTTTTTCCTTTTCCTCCAGGATTTTTGTCTCTATTAGAACCTTATGCCCTCCGTTCTCTATTGATTACACTCACAGACTCTTATCTTCAGCTTATAACTTATTTTATTAACTGCTTTAAAAAGTGAAGATAAAACATGAAGGAGGAGAAAGGGAATTGTGTGGTTATCCCATGAACAGGGAGGTTTTATTTTTAGAGCATACCTGGGTGCTAACAAAATAGAAGAATTCTTTTTCTTTTTAATGGCATGACATGTTCCAAACTATGATAAGGTTTTGGGCTAATTAAATAAGAAGCGAGGTCTGTTAATGTACAGTTTTTATGATAGATGTTAGCATGTCAAGTCTTTCCTTCTTTTTGCTTCATATTTTAAAGTTTTCTTTTATGTGTGTGAAAAATGAGTAAAAGTGTCAAGTCTTATCACACCTGACCTTGCTTTTTGGCTAGCCTCTTTCCCTTATCTATCGAACACATTACTCTCCCCATCATAACGTGGTAGTGCAAACATCGCAGCTGCCCAGCAAACATGACCAAAGCTACCTTTAAACTACCTCTAGACTCTTTAAACTCAACTAAAAGGCTGATTAGGTTCCACCTCTTTGGTCATTATCTCATTCCGATAGCCACGCAATGAAAAAGCAATCTAGTAAAAAGCTCTCTCCTAGGAAAACTAGTTAAAGTGTGTGCTTGCTTAGGACGGTGTACTTAGAGAAAACAATTTATTCGTTCGTCAAAACCAACTGTGTAAACTAGTTTAGCTGTTTGCCGAGGCTTGGAATGAACAAACGTTGTTGTTTTCCTCCCACAGCTCCTCGGGGAGGGGGACCGGGGCTTCGGGGCGGGTCCGGCCCCGGCGCGGGCGCTGCGGGCCCTGCCCCGCATCCTGCCGGGGGCAGCCGCCGTCCCTGCCCCGCACCCTGACAGAGGCCACAGCCCTGCCCTGCCCGCAGCCCACGGAGGGTGCATCAGCCTTTTGCAGGGCAGGGAGAATCGGGAGCCCCCGGCCGCGCTCCGTCTCCCTCCGGCCGATGCTCGCCCCGGGACTACCGCGGAGGTGCATGACCCTCCCCGTGCTGTTTGATCCGTTCTCCCTCCCCACCTTCCCAGGAATTATCTTCTCCTTTTTTTTCCCCTAAACAAATTTAGAAGGAAGAGATTAGCCAGGGGAGGGAGAGGCTGGCTGCGAGCCCGCAGCCGGCGGTGGAAGGGAGCCGCAAGCCTTTCCCGGGCGGTGTTTGCTCGGGTTCCTTTAGCAAGCGCGGCACAATGGCAACTATTCCGGAATCAGTCAATATGACCTGGCACTAACAAGCCCTAAAAACATATATGCTCCATTCTCACCGCGCTAGGAATCATGTTTTTTAAGTGGGATTTGCTTTACTTTGTCAACAGAACAGGTAACGCGGAAAGTCTCCGCTGTGGAGTAAAAGCGCTGCCCGTGCCCTCCTCTAAAAGAGACATTTGGACCATAAAACCGCCTTTCCTGGAGAGGTCCCAGCACAGGTGGTCCTGAGTGACGGGGTTTTCCCAGAGCAAAATTAAGCTGGGAAGGAGAAATGCCCTGGGAAATCCATCCGGCCTCCCCCGGGGGGGGTATCCCGAGGGGGTAGCGGGACGAGCTCACATCGGTCCCGGGAGGGTGGACAGGGAGAAGGGCCCTGGCCACAAAAGGGTTACGAGCCCGGAGAGTGGAGCTATTTGTCACCGGCACCCACCAGAGGGAAAAAAAAAAAAATTACTGATTAACGTGATCTGTCAATACGCCTCTGCCCCGCCGCACCGCGGAGCTGGAGCCGATCCATTACCTGGCACCTCCTCTGCCATCACCCTCACCTTGCCGAGCCCCTGCATCCCTCGCCTGGCCCTGAGTCATGGGCAAACAGCGCCGGGTGCCAGGCTGTGCCCCGGGTACCCGCCCGGGCCGGGCGAGCTCCCAGCGCGGGGTCAGGCCGGGTCTGGGGCCTCCTGCGGGACAAGGTGCAGCCTCCAGGGACTAAATGAGGGAGATTCCCACTTCCCCAAGGGGCACAGACAAGCCAGAGGGCGAAAAATGTCCCTCACGAGAACGGAAAGACGGCTGAGGGCCGAAGACCTGTCCCGGAGCACATCCCTGACCCGCCTGGAGGAAGGGGTTAAAAAAGAAATAATTATTCTTTCTTTAAAAAAAAAAAAATAGTTGGAAAACGTTACTTTCCGTAGCAAAACGTGGCTGCACGCAGGATAAAGATGGGAAAAAAAATGTAATACCTTAATTAAACCCGCCCTAGATGCCCCGCAGCGGGGCTGAGAGGGGCGGCAGCGCGGACCCGCACCCCCCCGGGCAGGGAGCGGCAGCCTGGATGCAGAGCTCCCCGCGCAAATTAATTCATCACAGAGCTTGTTAAACAATTTGCAGGGCGGGCATGATGTGGACTGGGGGGGTTTAGGGGTTTGAGGTTGGTTGGTTGGTTGTTTTTTTTTGGGGGGGGGAGGGGGTGATGGGTGTTTTGTTTTTATCTCCTCTCTGGGGCCAAACAGCAGCTGGCAGCCAAAAGACTTTCTGAACTGTTTCATTTGAGGAAAGTGAGGAGAAAACTGACGTCTGACTCTCTCCGCATTTTAAATATGCTTGAATATAATTGACCGACTGCCGCTATGGAGCGTTTGAGGCGCGTGATGGTGCTGCACCCGGGTGCTCCGAAAGTCCCAGGAAATGCTCATTTGCAGGAAGAACTTGTTAAAAATGAAGGGCTTGGATTAAATGTAGAGTCTAAAGGCGTTTGCGTGTGACACCGTTCGCATCACGATTCTGCCAGAGCTCCTCCACCTCTCCCCGTACATCAAATTTTTAGTTCAGAAAAGCCTGGTAGCTGTGCGGTACTGGCTCAGAGAAACCCCTCACTGCATTTCACGAAAACCTCCTCTGTGCTGCAGGACCTGCTGTGTTAAATTATGATCCAAAGGCTGTGGGGTGGGAACAATCAATCAGAATACCTGGGGTAGTGTGTAATGTGTGTGCTCTTGCCAGCGGGAGCAAGCAGCCCCTGAACACAGTCCCCCAGCAGGTTAAATAAATATGATACTATAGACAAACCGAGAGGATCACATGGCCGCATCAATCAGCTGTTGATAAAATACAATCTTCCTTTAATACACGCTGGGAAAGTTATTTAACACTTACAAAACCTGAATTCAGTGCTGTTTCTTTTAGTAAAAGGGGAGAAAAATATTCTTTGAAAGTGCAACTCTTCTTAAAAGGCACGGAGAGGTGACAGTTGCATTTTCCTGGGGGATATAATAGAAAGCTTTTAATGAAGCCACAGACACTGTACAAAGTACGTGAGCCACGATGCTGGAAAAATACAGAAGCTGTTAAAAGAACAAGTCAGTGTAGAAGTGGCCGGAGTCGGTTCCTGGCTGCGCATTAGGGTTTATTTCCTTTTCATTCATGATTTCACAACCCGGATGGCTAAAAGGCTCCCGAGAACTGTTTCTTCTTGGCATGCAATTAGGGACGAGCCGCTCCAAGGAGGAAGCGACCGGGGGTTCTCCCCTCCCAGCTCGGCATCTCTCGCAGCTGCCGGACAGTTGGCCGCCTGGGGAAGCAGCAGGGACGCGGGTGCTTAGATTTTTTTAAAGAGAGTTTGTCAGACAAATACTAAAATACTACAATTTCCTAGAATAAATCGGTTGTCCCAGGTGTTTGTTGAAAATAGGTTTTGGTAGGGGCTGATCACAGATTTTTGGTTGGATATTTTTTTTTTAATGTAGGAAGGAATGGGGCTCTCGGGCTGCAATGTTTCTCCCCTCTCAGGTGAGAAGCTTTGCCTTCTGAGATAAAAAGAGCTGTCGCCCAAATACGCTTTGGGATTATCGCCCGTTTGTTAACTTCCCGCTGAGGTGTCCTTTCAGAATTCCCTTGCCGGTGCCTGGTCCCATTTCGCCACCTCTGCCCCCCTTGCCGACAGGCCCCGATCCTGCCGGCTCTGCCTGCGGGCTCAGAGCCCCCGGCCGGGCAGCGGGGCTCCAAGCCCCTCTCCGCCCACCTAAGCTCCTCGAGGCACGGGGAAAGTCAGCCCCGAGCCGCGGGGAGACGCGGCATAAATCACTGGGCAGCCCAAACCTCCGTGGGGAAAAGCGGGAGGAAATTCTGACAAGGCTTCCCCCAACAAATGGAGATTAATGCCCGCTGTAAAAAGGAAGCGGTTGGAAGTGATGTTTATACAAGAAAAATCCTGGAAATAGGGGAAAGTCTGGAAAAACCCCAAAAGCCCGGGAGGCTGCCGGTCCGGGGCTGATGTCAACCAAAAAATAGGGGGCTGAGAAGCCAAGAAGGCGTTTGATTCCCGGAGCTCTCCTCCGGCCCGGGAGAGCCCCGCGGCCGCCCTGGCGCGGGTGAGCGCGGCGGGGATGCCCCGAGCCCTGCGGGTGCCGCCGGGGCACCTCGGGCGGGAGGAAATGGCCGGGAAATCCCAGCTCGGGCGGGAGGAAATGGCCGGGAAATCCCAGCTCGGGACGGACCGGACAGCCAGGGTGGGTGCGGTCACGGGGGGAGGCTGTGCCCGCAGCCGGGGGATGCGGCAGGGTCCCCGCAGCCAGCCCTAGAGGAGCCTCGGACGTGTCTGGAAAGTTGCGCTAAAGAGCTCTTTTACCTGCACCGGCCACCCTTAAGCACTCTCCAGGGGCTTGTTGGGCAAATGTAATGGCAAGGCCAGGGGGTCTTGTTTGGCTAGACGTGCGGACATTTGTCATGGCTGACCTGTGAACTTCAGCTTCTGAGCCCAGGACTGTAAGGAGAGGCTCGGGCTAATGTAATAAAGCGAGAGAGACAAGAGGAAAGGCCTATCTTGCCCCAGGGCCACCACATGTTCACTCCGTTTTACTGTCAGTGCTACATGGAAGCTGTGGCTTCATTTCATATTCTATTAATATTTACAGCGGCGATTGAATTTCCCATTACAAAGTTCACCATAAGCGCGCTGCTAATATGAAATATTAATAGTATTGTGCACATTATGAAAATTCTTATTATTGAAAGATAGGTAGGTAGATAGATAGATAGATAGATAGATAGATAGATAGATAGATAGATAGATAGATAGATAGATAGATACCGGGCAATTTGCACGGGTAACTTGATTTACTGTGTCCACCTGGCGCAGAGGGGACCTGCAGCCCCCATCCCCGCGGGGGATGCGCCGGGAGCACCGCGGGAAGCAGCGCGGCCCTCTCGGTGCCACCTCCACCCACGGGGCTCAGCGATTCGCCTGTGGAGGGTCAGGCTCTCCATCTGCTCGGGGGCATCCTGAGGACAGGAGGTGCCCAAAGCGGCTTTTCCCCGACCGGGGATGGGGCCGAGGAGAATCAGGTGGATCCGATGGTGACAGAGGGGTTTTAAGTTTTTTGACGGCTTCTCCCAGCTCGACTTTCCGAGGCGGTTTGAAGTCCAAGCAAACCCTGAGTGTCTCAAAGATGAGTAATCAGGCATCACCTTACTTTGCAGACCGCAGCTGAGCCACTTTTCAGTTGCTGCTCAGGGCGGACAGAGAAATCCTATCTCCTGTGAAAGGAAAATTGGCCGCCGGAGTCCCAAAAGTGCCCCGAGGATCAACTGAAATGAAAGTAAACCGATAATTTCCAGATCGCGTGGAAAACAGAGGGGTATCGAATTTAATCACCGCAAGTTCAGCTCGGCAGGACGAGCCTGTCCTGGAGCACTTTATCTTGCTCCCATTCGAGGGAGACGCCTAGGTCATTCTGCTCTTTTTTATTATTATTATTATTATTTATCATCCCGAGCGCAAGCAGCCCTTCCTTTCACTGCGCTGCAAACCTGCACGGTCGTGGCAAAATATCAATTTGCCATTTGTGTGTGGGGAAGGTGCCGGGAGAGAAAAGCCTGGGGGCTTTGGGGAGCCCCACGTGCAGCATCCACAGGTGTTTAATATACTAGGAAGAAAGTTGGCATAACTGGATTTTTAGATTTTTTTTTTCCCCGAGATAACTCTTCAATTACTCTGATCCCCGTCTGGAACTCAGATTCCATTTAAAAAAAAAAAAAAAAAAAAAAAAAGGAAAAAAAAAAAAA
>VXBQ01017103.1:7388-19816 GCA_013400175.1 Phainopepla nitens | reverse complement strand
TTCTCTCTCTCTTTTTTTTTTTTTTTTTTTTTTTTTTTTCAGAAGGACTAAACTTAGAGGGAAGAGTTTGAGCCCCATCTGGTACAAATCGGTAGGGGCCTCGCAGGCTTCAGTAGAGCTACACTGATTTACACCAGATGATGCTATTGGAGGACAGAACTATCCAACAATAATTATAAAAAATGTCTTTGATTATGCATGTGCAACAACTATTTATGTTTACATTGCAGAGATTTGCATGTAGCACAGTGGGGAGTATTTTATCTCTTGAAAACATTGCACCAGCATAAATAATCCACTGACATTCAAATGAGCAAAGAAATACCCGCGTTTTACCACAAGATGGACCAGAAAGGATGTTCTTCACGTGTCTTTTTTGAGCAGATTTGTCAGTAATCCTCAACTGCAAAGTTTATTCTGAAGAAAGAATGAAGGAAAAAAAGAAAAGCTAAAAGTTATGTTCTGTTCCAGGTGGTTACATTACAGATTGCTCTGGACTGTGGGTCTTGGTGCAACCAGGTGATCCTGCACTTGGGAAAGAGGATGGGGGAACCAGGTGAAAGTAGGACATCAAAAATGCCCCACAAAAGTCAGTTTGGAAGCATTCAAAGCAGATTTTCGAGGAATGTGAACCAGTTCAAATCCAGAGCAAACCGGACACAAATCTATCAAAGGCAGAGATGGAGATAATCATGTGAAAACTGGGAGATTCTGCTGAAGTACCAGCCTGGAACAGCACAACAGAAATTACCATTGGGGTAATAACACTGACATTTAAGCTTCCAAAACAGAAAATGCTTAAAATATGCAGTAATGTGTTGTATCTTTGAGTCACAAGAGGAAAGGGAGATGAAAGCACAGGTAATATTGCTTTGATGTTTGAACTACACATTCAGGTCTCCTGCCTTGACTTTTGGGGGTTTTTTTTATTTGCTAATTGTGCTTTGGTAGTGCTTCGAAGGCATTAGATTTCTCAAATTAAGGCATGTTGCCCTACTCCAGATATAGCTTCCCCCTTGAGAGCAAAGGAGAGGAGTGTTGCTGGCATTTTAAGTTCAAATGCCCAGCAGAGAATTGGAAGATCCACAGACATCATTTTCATGGCCTGGCTCCCCCTTTTTCACATTTGCATCTTCCTGATGGGGAAAACCAGGAGATCTCCCTTTATACCCAGCAGAAGATTTTGTCCCACATGGGAGACTGCAGAGCACTGAACTCACCTGGGGGATTTGGCAAAGACTCCACTCTGTTGTCCTAAAAACACATTGCCTCAGTTTCTCTGTCAAAGGAGTGAGGATGTGATAATGATGATCTGCCTCTTGGGAGCACTGTGAACAGTAATTTGTGGTTTTATTAGCTCTTCCAAGATGAAATATGTCACATAAATGGTCAGAGTTATTAAACTGGGCTTAATTGGCAAGGGCTTGAGAAGAATTTCTATCATAAAAAAGGTGTCTTTAAAAAAATGAAGGAGTTGGTGGGCTTGATCCTGGCACGAGGCTTCCCTTTTTTGTGGCAGAGCAGCACAAGCTCAGGGTGGAAGAAGGGGAACCATCCCACCCATCCCACTGAATCCTTAAATGAGAGCCTGAGAGGAGAAGACAAGGTTTATGCTCAGGACCACTGTGAGATAGAAATCCTAATTAATTTCTGAAGTAAACAGGGTGAAAGTGAGCTTCCCAAGAGTCCTGGCTGCCCAAAACAATGTGAGAACATTAAAAATCAGACCCAGGTTCTAGCAGAGGAAATGTGACAAGGGGAACACAGGCTTAGTTGGGGGCTTTGGAACACCAGTCAGATGGGATAAATCGACTTTTGTATCTTTGTGGATTTGGTTTTCTCTAAAAGCAAGGCTTTATTTTGATGGCTGGTTTAAAGAAAACTAAGCTATAGTCATTAAAACCCAAACTGTAATCCTAGCAAATTAGCCAAACCTCCAGGCACTCTGCTCACCAGAATTTCCTTACTAGAGGAAACTGTCACTTTGTCACTACAAAATGAGGCCAAATTTTCAAGGATGTCTCTGCAATGAGACTCATAGGTCTGGTACTAAGCCATCAAGAGATTTGCATTCACAGTTTGGGTTTCCAACATGACAATAAGAAGTTTAACTCCAAACACCACTGTGTTGCACGAGTGCATTAAAAAAAAAACAAAGTGAGAAAAAGCCTCTTTTCATTTTCTGGGACAAGCATGAGTAAACTAAAGTGACAACTGTGCTTTTGCTTTGCATTCAGGCTTCCTTTGATTTTTCGTGAGAGCTTGGACACCCAGAAGCTGTGTTCATAGGGGCCAATCAGGAAAATAAAAGAAGTTTTAAAAACTTCTCCTGTGTTGAAATCAATGGCTGCAGAGCACCGAAGTCACCTAATAGTTATGAATACCATTCTCCTGATTTTTTTTCTGTTGATTGCAAAGCTGCCTCTAAATCCTTAGAGGGGATATAGATGTTCAAGGTATTAGGGAGCATAGTGAGGAGTGGTAGTGGTTTTAAACTGAAATAGGTTAGATTTAGGTTAGATACTAGAAAGAAATTCTTCTCTGTGAGGGTGGGTGAGGCCCTGGCACAGAGCATCTGTGTCTGCCCCGTCCCTGGAAGTGTCCAAGGCCAGGCTGGATGGGGCTTGGATCAACCTGGACCTGTGAAAAATGTCCCTGCCCATGGCAGGGGGGTTGCAAAGAAGTGATCTTTACGGTCCCTCCCAACCCAAACCACGCTAGGATTCTGTGGCTCCATGATTCTGTGAGGATTAATCTGTTCTGAGAGTCTGAGCCCAGTCCTCTCTGTCAGCAGGGGCAGCAAGGGCAGAGCTGGGTCACTGCTCACTCGCTGCTCGAGCTGAGGTGGCCGAGACTCTGCAGGGTACCAATGTTTTGTGTGGGTCTGAACAGAACTGGGCAATTTTGACGTGGTTATAGACATCTCCTCCTTAGTGGCAACAGCTCCTGCAGTCTGCCAGATATATCAAGTGTGCTTCTAAATCTGGTGTTTATTTTCCACTCGATTTTGCCCTCCATCGTGATTTAACCAGCTGGGCACGCAGTGCTTCTCTTTCCAATTTTATCACTAACAGGTTTTGCTATGGCTCTGTTTCTTCTGCATTTTATGCATTTTTAAATGGGTAGCTGCTTTAGTGATATTTGCAGCGAATATGTCCCTCCCCTGAACCACATCCACTGCACTTTCAGCATTCTGTCAAACACCTGTGCCCGGCTTACAGTGTCACAAGGCTTCATCTTTTCACCCAGTCTAAAAGGGGAGTTTGGGATGGTGTCAAACTTCAGATCATTCATTTACTTCCCAAATGGCCACATTAGTGCAGCCCCAAAGCAGGGTGTGTAATCATGCAGTGACTGCTGCCCCAGTGTAAGGTGACACAGCTGGGCAGTCCCACGTGGTCGGAGATCATTTTTTGTGACTGAGTTCTGCTTTCTACAAGTGCACTGTGTGTCCACACTCTTCCGTGTGTTTGAAGATATTTCATTATTTTTTTATTTTTGAATTAGTTGCATGTATTTTCATGTTACGTGATAAAATAAATTCAAAACATTTACAAATTTATCGATCCAGAATCTTTTTTTATTCTCTTTTTTTCTCCTCCTCTTTACTGAATAACTTGTAAATCAATATTTAGGGAATCAGTTTATCATGCAGAGAAAACTTGTGTTCAAACCTGCTATTTATTTTTCTGCTTCACTCTGTGGATATCTTCACCGTGGATCAATTTGTTTTTCTTCTGGGAGGACCTGTGCCTCAAAAGTTTTGGCCAGAATGTCATACCTAGATTGGAGAAGTCTTACCATTTAACAGAAATAGATGTAATCTTTTTAAACATCTTTATTTTCCAGCAGAAGAAATACATGCACATATGGGATTCAAGCTAAAAGTCGGAGGGTCTCCTCTGCCAGAAGAGTTTGTTAGGGCTGAGGCTTGGACGAGTCAGCCACAACCTCTTCCCTCTCCCAGGAGCAACATCTGTGAGGAGGCAGCCCCTGGGGTGACAGGAGAAACAGCCAGCCCTCCTCAGCCAGGGAGAACTGACCCTTTAACCAATTCATAGTCACCACTTGCTTCCCATGTCATCTCCTCTAATACAAAATTTTATACTGTCCTTATCACAAATCTTGATTTTTGGCATGATTTTTGAATTGTGTGTTTGTTTGTTGGGTTTGCTTTGCTTTGATTTTTTGTAGATTGAAAAGCTGCGATCCTTGGCATTATTTTCTGCAGCTCTAAGTAAAAAAACCCACTTCACTTTCTTACCACACAGCATTTGCTTTGCAGATCCCCCTTACCAGATCTGCTGTAATAAACCAGTGTTGCTCTTGGGAAGGTTGAGGCTTAGTGAAACATTTCATGAATGAAATAATCCCTGCTGTACAGGTGAGCACGAACAGGAATGGCCAATACTTTCAGCAACTCTTATTCACACCCGTTGCAGGAGCAACTCAAAACACCAGTCCAAATTTTAATTTGTGGGCAGAGGAAGTGCTGAGGAGATGGGGCTGAAGACGCTGATCAGTGCAGAAGTATCTGTTCCTTTGCAGACGTTGTGCCAGCCAAGCTCTCGCTCTCCTGCCTCGTCACCCATCTCGAGCTGTTGCTCTGGTGATGTCTGACATAACATGGCCAGCCAGAACCAAACGTGGCCGTCCTGAACCTTCACATCCTCCAAGGTGTTCAGGTGTCCCTGGTGGGGCTGTGGCTCTGCAGCACCCAGCTGAGTGACAGCACCCTGCCCGGGGCCGGGCTCACCTGGCTCTGCAGGGCTCCCCCGAGCAGGGGACACCAGGTGGTGCAAAGCCACTCTAGTGGATCCGGTGCCATCTGCCCTTCTGGCCATGAGCTCGGAGGCTCTTGGATGTGCCAGGAGTCCTGGCTGCCAGAGCAATCCCTCGGTGCCGCTGACAGCTTGTAGGAGGGACAGGACTGTGTCCAGATGGCCCCAGATTTTGAGGAGCTACACTGAGAGATGGAAGCTGAACTCACCCCTCCCATGTCAGCGGTGGGGGCTGAGAGCGCTTTCTTCTCCCGTATTCCCCATTTCCTGCTCCTGTCATCTGCCATCCCTGACAGTACCAGCACTGACACTGCCACCCCATCACCACACAGGCTGGCAGCCATCCCTGCCTCCCCCAACCTGCACCGCCTGGCACCTTCCCCCCAGCTCCCTTCTGAGGGCCAGCCTGGTCTGCTGTGCACCCCTTTCTGTGTCTCCTTCCTCACCACGGCCTCCCGTCTGTCTGCCCATCCCCAAAACCAAGTGACAAATCCCTTTTCCCACCATCCTGTGCCTATCCTCCAGATATCCTTCACACTGCTTTTCTTCCATCCTACAGAAAGATCATACTCCTTAGCATCACTTCCCAGATGCCCGTGTTCTTTCTTCTTGTACGTATTTCATTCTTTCTTACTATATCTCAGTTAATTTTTCATCAGTGATGCCGGCTTGGATCGTCTGTTTAGCCACAATTTGTACAGCTGCCTCTTTTCTTCCATTCCCCCAATCCTCCCATCGTGGCACTTCTTCTGCATCAGAGTGGAAAGTCCCTCTTTGCTGTCACTTAAGAAATGGTATTGAGGTGACAGCTTTTAAAAACATTGCCAAGACCATAATGGATAGGTCAAATGTAGCAAAAAAAAAAAATCTATCTCTTAAGTTGTCCCTTAATTTAAAATGGACACTGGGAGTTTTTCGTCATTTGAAATTTACCCTATAAACAATTTTGGATTCAAGGAGCACTTGCCAGTGAAGAACGGGAATACCACTTAACAAGGCACATGTTTCCACACAAAACAACCCCACAAAAGCAAACAAAACCCTCACCCAATTTATTCAGATATGCTTTTATTTGGGATAGATATACTGTAGGACCAAGCAGATTGCACCCCTCTTCCCTCACTAGCAAACAAGCCATGGATTCCCAAAGGGAGAAATGCACCCCCATCTCTATATTGGTGCAATTCCGGCCCTTTTGTGAAGAAAACCTGTTCTTTGCTGTAAAAACAGCCCTTCTCTCTCAATAATCTCTTTGCTCTTGAAAGTATGCTTTGTTTCTTCCTGACTTTTCTTTTGTCTGCCCCTGGCATACCATGAGCTCTTACTTATCACCTCCTTCCTCTTCTCACCAGTCATTTTGT
The DNA here is from genome assembly GCA_013400175.1 of Phainopepla nitens. Lineage (NCBI taxonomy): Eukaryota > Metazoa > Chordata > Aves > Passeriformes > Bombycillidae > Phainopepla > Phainopepla nitens. The sequence goes on along the minus strand of VXBQ01017103.1, from coordinate 13,674 downwards.
CACCAGTGACCACTGATAATCACCCCAGGCAGCATCTTGAATTGTATGACAAAGTTCTGAGTAGGCCTGGTGGGTTTTTTCCCTAATTTATACTCCTGTTATTTTACCTGGTGGGACCATGCAGCAGCTGATCATCAGGATGCCTTGATGCTAAAATTACTTGAGCAGTGTTGGTTGGATCGCAGAACTTTACCTGTTTTATCATTGGGAAGTTCATGAGAGCCCCTGTGATGGATACCCTGTGTCCACCACCATTCTTGACTGAAAACACTGCTGCTGAACTGGGTGGGAAAGGAGAAACAACCCTAAGGCCACACTGAGGCCACAGCCCTTCTCTGAGCGCTGGTTTTGCAGTAAAATTGACTCTGAAAAAAGACAGAAAGGGATCATAGAAAATTTCTAAATGCTGTAGAGGAAAGAGCTACTCTCTTTTTCCCAGGTTTGATTTCCAGAGAGGGACAAAACTCCATTTTTCTGTGTACACAAGTGTATGCACACACACACACCTGTGCCTGAGAGAAGAAATGTTCAGATCACATAGATTTGAAAACCAGACAGTGATTTCTTACCAGGACTTAAAGGTCCAAAACAGTACAAAAATGTCAGAATCAATCAAATTACTTCTAAAGAAAACGTAAAAATGCTAGAGATAAGGGATACCAAAGGAAATGTTAACACTTTAATGTTTAAACCAACTCTTCTCATTGTATGGTGCTCAGTGTGCAATCCTCCAATGCTTCCTGTAGCAAAAGAAAAATTTTAAAAAGTTGAAACTGAGACTGGCAGGCAGAACAAAAATAAAATGCTGCTTGTGGCACATTGCCTGGTGTGTGTGAGCATCACACCAGGCCAATGACCCTGAGAGAGGCTTGTTCTGCTCATTCACATTCCTCCAAGCAGCTGTTCTCAGCCTCTGGCTGGGGAAGACCTTGTGGTCCATGAGGCAACCTCCAAGTGACCGGGAGAGGCAGCACCAACTGGCAGGTCTGCAGTCAGCAGGAAGAATGGCAGGGGCTGGAAAAGTGAAATGGATTGAAAAATCCTGCTGTATGGGAGGAAATTCATTTAACTCTTTAGTTCTAGTTCCATTGCTGGGCCACCATTGCTATGGGACAAGCTGCTAAAATTATACCCGCAGAGAGAATTCTTCCAAAGCTGTAAGAACACCCAGAGTGCAGCCAAAATTTTATAGATGAGACATTCAGCTGGCAAATCTACCTTCTCTCACATTAACCTTTAATGCAATCAGTTTTCCACAGTTAATAACTTGTGTCCTACACTTTGTGGGGCCCTCAGAGGAAGATTCAGGAGTCAGGAGGGGCTGCTTCAGCCCCCTCCTCTCTGGGAGCCTTGGGAAGGTGAAGCCACTTGTATGTGCTCGGATGTCCACGTGTGGAGCAAAGAGAAACCAGTTCTGCAAAAGCACCTCCAAAGGACGATTCCTTCTGCTCCATCCTCCTGGTCAGAAATGGGCTTAGCAAATAAAAGCAGAGCTGCTTTTATTGCTGCAGGCTGGTTGACTTGACAGTCCCTGGTGAAGCCCTGCCCAGTATGGACCAGAGTAACACCCAGGTAGGGTCTGCAAGGGACATCATTTCAACAGAATAGATGAGAAAGGGATTCATCTCTCCCTCTGCTTTAATTTCCACTTCTTTCTTTTTGGATGCATCTATTAGAAGTGAGAGTTGTCTGATGTGTGTAAGTAGGTGCTTGTCTGGCATAAACCATCGCAGGATTTTTGAGAAACTTATGATAATCTCCAGGACCTGGCCATCAAGCTCTTTGTAAAGCATTCAAGGCAATAGCTCACACAAATCTTCTTTCTAATTTAATCCAGACCAGTTGAAACTGGGCTACATCCAGAGCAGTGAAAATCTGCTTGAAAAGCCATCATGAAAGTCGAGCAACACGGGGAGCAAATCACCAAATCAGTGAGCTTGGGGCAGGTGTCCCCTGGAGAAAGGCTGGTGAGCTTCGCTTTAAAGGCTTATTTTGTGCAGGGGAAGGCTCTCACCTCCCAGAGTACCAGTTCTGTCACAGATTAATAGTCTCTTTCCATAGCAACACCTGACCCCTTCCTCCCCTTGCCTTGATTATACATACATATGTACATACATATACATACAGATATATTCCCTGTCTAGGGAAAGAATGGACAGCTGACAGTTTTCTGTGGCATCAGCACAATTTAATGAAAGGGAGGCTTAAAAAAAAAAAACAACAACAGGGAGAGCTGGAATGCTACTTCTAAAAAAAGAAATATGGGGAGTCACAGGACCTGCAACCGTGTCAACAGCACAACAAGCTGTTATCAGGAGCTTCAGACAGGATCCTGAAGCTTCCTGAAGAGCCTCTACTACGTCAAGTATTGAATAAACGTGGGTGACAGCACTTTGGAAACAGGCCACTGCTGGGGCAGCTGCAAGGATGTCCAGGAAAAGGCAGATGCCTTCTTGGCCCCTCTCAGGCAATGCTGTAAAGCTTGGTCTGCAAGTGCCTGGCTAAAATCCCAGCTGAGTTTGCACCATCTCTGGCCACAGCCTTTCAGATGAAAAGCACACTCTTGGGTTAGAAGCACAGACATCTTTCACGGCTTCATTCAGCCCATGGTGTGCAAGACGGCTCGGGCAGATCTTGGCCTCCTGCCACCTCTTGCAAGGAGGAAAGTACTAATAAAAGCAAAAGCCCTGCACCTAGAAGAACACAGTACCTGGGAATGAAGTGAATAGGAGCTGGAGGGGAAATTCTTTCCAGAGAATAATAATAATTACATCAATAAGACTGTATTTACAGGAAAAGCACTTTTGCACAAAGAACTGAAGAGTTTGGTTTGCAAGAGCAGAATCTGTGCACAAAACCAACACATGTCCAAAAGGGAAAAGGTGATGAGGTCCAGGGACGAGCTGTAGCACCATTCAGAGTCCACACAAAGCTGCTGATAAAATTCTCAAGGGGGTTTTATCGATCCCTTGATAAAGCAGGCGGCACAGGGGAGCGTCCACCAGCACTGAGCACTGAGCCCTGCAGGGGCTGGGTGACACTGAGGTGTTCTCAGGGTGATAGGGAGCATGTCCCTCACGCCTGTTCACCACATTTAACGGGTGTGGAAACATTTGGAGGAGGTGAATCCTTCAGGATAAGCTCAGGGTAAAAGCAGATTCCCCGACCAGGTTAACACAGAAACAAAATGCTTTTAGCTCTTGTAGAGCTACTGAATAAAAAAATACTGAATAAAAAAATAAAAGCTTGCACAGGAAGATGAGATTATGTCTAAGAAATCCAGTATGGAATGCATCCACATCCACTGGATGAAGGAGAGGGAGAGAGAAGGGAACTTGCAGGTAAATTGGAGGCTGGCAGTGACCCAAAACTGCTAAAGAGCACAATGCAAAGCATCGAGTGCCTGCTACTGATACTCCAGTGATCTGATGTGAAGAAAAGATATTGCCCAGGGGAAAAAAAAAAAATCATTCCTAGGGGCCAATAGATTAGGTAGTGTTTGTTCCAGCTGTGAGGAGCAGGAGGCAGCCTATCAACATACCAAAATATCTTTGCATCTCTCATTAGAGCTGATGAATTTTCCCTTTTTTTTCCCTCTGATGAAACAGATGTCCAATTCATCACATCTGAAACATTTTGTTTCATCCCCAAAGATCTGGGCTCCTCACCCTGGGGCAGTCCCCTGCTGAGGCTGTCCCTGTGAGCTCGGGGGCCTTGGGGCTGTGGGTCAGGAGGGATCCCTGGGTTCAAGGCCCCGCAGCAAAGCCAACAGGCGTGTTTCAGGGGAGGCTGAAACAAAGGGGGGTGAAATTCCCAATTTGTTAACCTTATGGACCCTCTTAGGCTGCTCACAGCCATAGGAGTTAAAAAGGATGGGGAGAGGTGAGGGGGAAAAAAAACAAAAAAAAGAAGACAGTGCATTCCTTGCTTGATGTTATTATCCCAGGGCCAGCGTGGGCTGGGGACCACTGGGACAGAACAAAGAGTCACTGCAGACATCAGTGTGCTCAGATGGAGGATCCCACTTGCTGAATGAACCACAGATTTTTTGACTTTTTAATCCCAGGCTCAGTCAGAAGGTTATTAGACCCGTGACCGCTGGGCATAAACCAACAGCAGGCCCCTGACTGATAATTTCTACAGATTATGTTGATAAAATCCAGGATTTCTTTGAAGCCAATGCACTTTCTGCTCTTGCTGTACACAAACCCTCCTGGAGAACCACGTGTGATAATTCCCTGTGCATCCCTCTGGCATTCATGTGCATCTCCAATGAAATAAAGTCCACTAAAGTCAAACCAAACTATGTTCAGCTGTGTTGGAGCAATGAAAATACACTCATGTAATCTGCAAAAAGAGCTTCCGAATTAACTTAGACTAAAGAAACTCACAGATAAAGGTAATTTCTACAAACAAGCTTGAAAGAGTTAAAACCTAGAAAGAAATTGTTAGCAGCAAAATTTGATGGAGTAGGACTCTCAGCAGAGCATCCTTACTCTGTGTTTACACCAAGCTCTCAACCTTGCAGCTGAATTAAAGGTTATCTTCTACAAAGGTATCCAAACCTAATGTTCAAGACTGAAGTGAAAAATAAACTCACGGGGTCCTTCAAAATAACAGTTTGAAATACATTGTTCACCTTTAAAATCCTGATAATTATGACACTTTTAAGACTGGGAACCCAGGAGAAAAAATTATAGTCCCAATGCTGAGCTGCAATTCCAGTTCAGCACCTCCTCGCTGCGAGTCTCCTCACAGACACACCTACTCAGTCTCTGCTGGCCAGATATTTCTATATCTTTTCTTCATAGAAAGGTGGGAATCAGTAAATGTGGGCATAAATTAGGATAATCGCCTTAAAAACTGAGTTTTTTTAAAATTTCTCTATGGTTTTCTCTTTTTTATTTCATTTATTGTGCTGAGAACAGGAAAGATTTGCCCACCTGGGTGTCTGTAAACTTTCCCAGGGTCCGTGTCAAGTTGATTTTTATTTATTCTCTCTTGGGAAAGGCTCCTCTACAGGGAACAGTAAGTTCAGATTTACAGTAGGGAACATAAGAACTAAATTACAATTCTCATGAGTGTAAAATAAGGATAATCACGAGAACCACCTTCAGCTCAGTCAAGCGAAAAAAGTCGCAATCAGAAGGCAACTTTAATTTTGTTTATCGGCTCCCACCGCACCGATTAGGCAGAGCCATCTCAGTCGGAGCCCGAGGAAGTGTTGGTCGGGAAGAGAGCTCCCGGCGGCGGCCCTGAGGGAAGCGATGCCAAAACCGCCCGGGGATGCTCCGTGCCGGGCCGGGGGCGAACGGGATAGCTCCGGGTGAGGGGCCTGGGGGCGAGAGAGCCCCGAGCCCCGCGGGGAAGGGCCCGGCGGCTGCGGGGAGGGAGGGTGGCAGCCGCAGCCCGTCCTTCCCGCGGGACCTGCGGGCCCGGGGGCTCCGGCCCGAGGGCGAGGGCGGGCGCGGTGCGGGACCCCCGGCGGGGCGGCCCGAGAGCGCAATTAGCATCGTCCTGATGAATTTCTAGGCAGCGAGTCCTTGCTGTGCCTTTCAGAAGTCGCAGGGCACTCTGTCCCCATCTGTTCTTTTATGATTATTACTTCACTTTTTTTTTTATTGTTATTTTTTTAAATAGTAATCGTTGACCTGATATAGATGACTGGGGGAAAGGGAGGTGATGTGGCTCCTCCAGCGTCAGTCAAACCTCTTTCTCCAGCCCTCCCCACACGACCACTTTCTATCTCCCAGCTGTACTGGCAAGATGTTCTCAGCCAAATACATGATTCTATTAATGAGCACTTATATTTGCTAAGGAATGCAAATTCTTTCTCTCCGTGTATTATTAGCTGTATCAGAATGTTTGTCCTTTCAGTCCTCTTTGAAGTTGAAGGAGGAAAGGCTGCTGTGTGGCACTGAGAAGGGGAAAAAAATGAGAGAGAGGAAAAAACACTTCTAACTCCTCCGGGTTTTTATTTGTTCTCTTGCCAAAACCGCCAAAGGTAGAAAAGTTGCAGAAATTATTTAAAATCTGTGGTCTTTTCCCTCCAAATTAGATAGATTTTTTTCCCAACTGATCATTCCTTTTTCATAATAACGGGATCTAATGAACAGCCTGGTTTGAATTTGCTTTATAAAATAATCTCTCAGATGCTCTGGAGAATCTATTAGTCGCGGGATGGAAATGAATCCAATTGCCTTCCCAAACAGGAGAACGGCCGCTTTCGGCGCCTCGGGCCGTAAACGAGCACCCTCTCGCCGTCCTCTGCCAGCCTGCGGCTGCT
>VXBQ01017101.1:155288-165858 GCA_013400175.1 Phainopepla nitens | reverse complement strand
ACCCTAAAACCAAAGCTAACCCCAAAAACAGTGCTAGACCCTGCAGAAGCAGCAGGTTTGTACTCCTGGAAGAGGACATGGAGACAGTTCATGGGGTGTTACAAAGGCTATTCACTCATGACTAAGCTATTTTTGACTTGCTGAGTCTTTTAATATTCACAGAACATTTCTTCCTTCACATTTGTGCAGGAATCACAATGTGACAAATCACAATTTTTCAAACCTCAGTGCCACAGACTCTGTCCAAGGGAGTGAAGAACAAGAAAATATGGGTTTGTCTGTAGCATTATGGTTTGTTGTTCACTTATTTAATGAGAGTTTTACTATTTGCATCTCCTTGATTTTTAGGAAAAAAAGCCTGTGCCAGTTGTGATGAAGAATACTAACACCTTCCTAAAACAAGTGCTTTTTAGTACAGGTTCTGAGGGTCTTCATGACAGACCTGTTTGGGCAGCTGGGATCAGGGACAGCCGCTGGCAAAGCAGCTTGAAGTCTTGCAATGTATAGTGAGGAACAAATCATCATACAATGGTTTATATGCTGGTACACTGACCAGTTTCAAGGCAGATGTGCCCATTGCAGACGCGGATGATAGTCTTTGTAACGGTGATACTACCATCTTGACACCCAGGAATAGCAACTTGAAAACTCACTAGAGGAGGAAATTACTTTCTCAGCATTGGGCTGAAGCAAAGAAACAGGACCTAATTTCTTCTGTATGACTGCAGCTCAGTTAGATCATTCATACTGTTGTACTATCCTTGAAATGGAAAGAAACACACTGCAGAACAGTCCAAGGTCAGTTCCTGCCAGACTGTATCCTAGAGGCAGAGCATGCCACTTATTTCTAAAATTATCTCCTTTGCTGCATGGTTTTGGTCCAGGGTATTGCCCATGCATTCACATCACCTCCTGAGACCACATACACACATCCTTGCTTGTGCGTCCTGTTTCCAGCCACTGCCAGGAAACATTACACATAGTATAGAATGCGCATAAAACCACAAGCCTTGAGATAAAGCACAAAAGAAGATGAAAAATACATATCTGTATTGCTTTGCTTTAATGAAATGGCCACAAATGAAGCTTAAAAGCAAAAGAAACAAGATTCAAACCATGCAGAACAAGAGAACTGAGATCCTATCCATTCCGGTGTGGGGGTCAGGCAGATATGCCGGGGAGGTATGAGCAGGAGGAGAGTGTGTCAGATCTCTGATGCTGCCACAGCTACAAAGCAAGCTGTTCTCTCCTTTCTGCCACACTTCCCTTTTTCAGAGTAAGAGCTGTTAAGAATTACAGTACTTGCTATGTCTTCCTCTCAAATACTGCTCTTGCTTTGCATACTGCTTTTTCTTTATCTGCAGCTATCCTTATTTTTCTCCCTGTAAATCTCTGGAGCATCTTTGCTTCTTGCATTCTACTCAGGGCGCCTTCCATCCCAGCTTAGGAAATTAGTCCCTGCATTTCTTAGGAAATTAATCCCTGCATTTCTGAGCTGCTGCTCAGCTTTGTTCACCCTCGCTTACTTTCTCTGACTGTCTGTACAGCTTGCTCCACCTCGGTTTCTGTTTTGGCCTGAAGGCCCTGCACGTGGAAGGAGGATCAGTTCCAGCATCAGGGAAAACAAGATACCAACAAGGCACAGGCCTTAGGGAGAGTGAGATTAGCATATCCAGCTGACTGTCAATGTCATCTGCTCAGATGAAAAATCCCAGAGGATGTGGATTAGCCTGTGTGAGAGCTGGGGTAGGGTACTCTGCAGTGAAAAATTTTTCAGGAAGCACTGACTAATTGCAAACTGAAAATTAAATTCCTACAGGTTTTCAGCTGGACTTGGGACAGCAGCCTTTGGAACAAGGGATGGCTGGTGTGCTTAGCCAGGGCATAAGAGACATGATATCAAGCCCCTTGTCCCCTGAAGCGGGAATGAATCTGCATTCCATGTACTGAAAGGGGTTATGTTCACTGCTGAGCTCCTAGTGGTCAGTGCAGGGAAGGACTGGAAAAGAATGGGTTTCATTTTAGTGCCCAACTGAAACGCCTCAGACAGAGTCCTATGCATATCATCATCTTATAGCTTATGTTCACAGGTGCTGCCTCTGCCTTTAGAGAGTGGAGGTGCAGAGACTGCCACCCTGAGAGGAGGAGTCTGTGAGACCTGCAGGAACAAAGCAAGCCCATTTCTAACCCAAGACCGTGTGGACAATTCTCTTGGGCAGACGGTGTAAGTCTTTGGTATGGTCCTGTGCAGGGCCAGGAGTTGGACTCAATATTCCTTGTGGGTCCCTACCAATTCAGCATATTCTCTGATTCTGTGGTTCTGTGACCTAGCCATTAAAATCCTCCTTTCTCAATTGTCCTCTAAGTTACATTCCCCATTGCTTGACTCCAAGTGCCACACTCTCCATCCCAGGACTGGCCAGCCCGATGAGCAATGCTGAACTCAGGGCAAGAGCAATCCTGTTTTATTTTTCTCACATGCAGATCCTGCACAACTGTTCCCGCAAACTGCAGAGGAGTCTTTGCAGATGCAGCACAGGACTTCTCAGAGGACAAGCTAAAGCTAACTGTACGGAGCTGCTGTACCAAAGTACTTTAATTGCTTTTGATGCTGTAGACTAACTTCATTAAGCCCTAGGCAGATGAGTCACAGTAGCAGGCTGTACTGGTGAAGGAAACACAATGGGACATGGGGAGAAAAGCAGCCTTTCCACAGTAATTAGACAATCGCTGCTGTACGCGGAACTGCCTGATAACTCGTCTTCAGCTGGACTTTAACCATAGGTGATCAGAGATATCCTCAAGGACCAAAAGATGCTAAAATGTGTCCAGCATATCTGGCTTTTGTTGAAATGCTTGAAGTAATGGTTTTCCTCAAAGAGCCTAAGTGCCTCCAAAACTCACACTTTCCTTATTTCTTTCCAGCAAAGAGGAAAATAGTACCATACAATCTAAATCCACTGTCTTTACCCAGTTAGATCCTGTTCTCCTGCAGAGCCTCATCAGTACATGTAGGGCAAGGGAATGTATTTGCTGCAAGACTGAACTGGGGATGCAAAACCTGCCACATTCACAACTCGTCTGGCAGCAAAAAGGACACAGCACACTTTCCACCATGATTGTGCTACACTGAGGTCCAAGCTCCCTTGCTGTGGTCGCTGTTATGCACAGTAACTAATACAGGTGTGGGCCCTGCTCCTGAGATGCTGGTGCAACCCCTACTTGCAGGTCCAGAAATGCACCTGAGACAGACTCTTAGCAACAGTCACCATGAGCTCATGTCACAAGAGCTCAGACCTCGCTAAAACCATAATGGCAAGAGAAGCAATCCTGTGTGAATTCCTTGGAAGGAAGCAATACTGTGTGAAGGCTTGCTTATGAATTAGGGAATTTCCAGCTTCTGGGTATCTGAAATTATTACTGTTACCTGTAAAAAGACACAGGTATGATGAAGATCCTCCTGATGAGACCATATCAGGAGACCTGCTTCACCAACCACATGCACATGGGCAATGTGAACTGATGGAAAGAATCCCTTCAGTTTCTCCACCTATTGTGGTCAGTATGGGTCCAACACTGAATAGATCGTGCTAGAGGCTGTCCCCTCAGTGCACAAAGAAGGGAAGACATGCTGCCTCCCAAAATACTAATTACATGAACTGCAAGGTTTTGTGCTTTTTTTTTTTTTTTTTTTTTTGGTTGTTTTTTTCCTTTGTTTTGTTTTGTTTGGTCTGTTGACATAATATCTAGCTCTCAGATGAGACTGAATTACTTCTAGGCATACCTGTGCTAGAAAGCATTCAAACTCATCAGATAATCTTCTAAGACTCTGTTACTTACATTTTCATATAGCAAACAAGTACAGTGAAGGCACGAGCAAAAAAAATCAGAGTGCAGCTGAATTAGAAAGGACCTTCTTACTCCTGACATAATAAATTGTCTTACTGCTATTGCAACAATGAACACTAATAAGAATGCCTTATTTTATTTCTTGTCCCCCCCACGAAGTAAGTAGCTATATCCCGAAAATTATCAGGCTCTGAAAAGTTATCAAATATTTGCCTGAATGACACAATCTTCATGACAATATTGTCTTGAGAGGAGTTATTATGTAATATGTTGGCAAAAAACTTTGCTAACAAATTGCAAAAGCTTTTTAATTTAGTGCTTATCATTAACTGCCATGAGCAGTTAATGATAAGCATGGTCATGGAACTTTATGCTTTCCTACATCTTTAAGCAATTCAGTAAAATAACTGTAATAACTAATGAATCCACAGCAGTCTATAGTGGCTGTTGCTGTGCAGATCTAGTGGTAACTGCAGAAATGAGCAGCTTTTTGAGAACCTGATTTTTATTAGAGTTTTTTGTTTTTTGCTGTAGAAATTATGTAGGAGCAGCTGCAGCTCCTTTGTGCAATTTCACTTGGTTTCTCAAGGACTAAAATATGTTTTTCCTCCTTTATGTTAGTGTGGGAAGGTGAAGTGCGGATGGATTTTCAGCTAGCAATATGTTTGTGTCCCGACTGTTCCTGGTGAAGCCTAGACCAAACCTCCTCGTGGACAGCCCCTGCATGTCTAACCATGAAAAATAACACCTGTCATCATACATTTGGGAGAGAAGGCAGATGTCAGATTTTGCTGAGTCACTCTAAGTTACCTGTTCTCCCCAATCAATAATGGCTTATTGCCATTATAATATCTGATTCTTGATGTTTGTGTGAGGATTACAAGAGCCAGTATGGCTAGGGAGTTTTTCCAGGTAACCAAACAGACATCTTTGAGCTTCTTCAAAAACTTTTTACACTTCGCTTTTCCATACTCCCTGTTACGTGTTGTTCTCATAATCAATACATTTATGGAATGAGAGCACTGTGGTAGCAGCCTTCTAAAACTACAGAAAAAAAGCCATTGCTTTTTTTGTGGCATCCCATGAAAAGCAATGTTCACCAAGGCTCCTTCATTTCAATTGCAAATATGGAATGTGGCAAGTTTTTAGAATGGGTGTGAGATTGCACATTTAAATGTGATCTGGGTTAAAGCTGCTATAAGACTGGTTCTATTATCCTGCTGACACATTCACTGGATTTCTGCTGGCATGGAGGAGGAGGGTGAAAGACTCCTTTTTGTGGGGCTATCAGACTCCACTGTCACATTTATAATTGCACAACTCCCAGGCCAGCAATACCAATGGTCTCTTGTCCCTCTGGATGAGAGATGTCTTCTCAACTCTTTCCCTGCCACAGGATACATGCATTGTCTTCTGGCACTGCGCTGCCTTCTACCAGTTGACTCCACAACCATCCCCGAAGAAGCTGTATGGATGGAGGAAGTGGTTGTACCCAATAAAGGTTTTGTACTTTGCTGGAAGGGGACTAGAGCTTTATTCCTGGCTCTGCTCTATGCTTCCATTGCAATGTTAGCAAGCAAAGATGTTCTCAGACATGGCCACTAATCTCATTTCACTCATTTTTCTGACAGCTGGGGCCTGATCTTTCCAAAACATTGTGCCTTCTCAGTGCTGCTGGCAGAGACTGAATGGGTAAGAGGAAAAGTCTCAATACTCAAGCCCTGAGGGCATAAGGGAGGGGCTTTATAAGATGGTAGTGTGTTTGCAAATGGTTACACCTGGTCCAGTTTCTGTGGGGAGGAGCATGAACACCCGCAGAGCTACAGAAGAGGTCACATGTAGGAACTAAGTCAGCGGGTTATCTCACCCTTGAAGGTACCAACACGGACTCTCAGCTGAGGATCTCTGACTCAGCCATCTGATAACTCGGCCAAAGAGCCCATTGGGCAAATCACATGTAAACAAGTGAGTGACCCAAACTGTTTTTTGTGACTCATACTCTCTGAAAAGGCACACTGTAAACAGCGTTTATGGCTAAAAACGATTATAATCTGTCAATTACAGCATGCTATGCAATGGGGAACAAGTGTTCCACATTTTTGTCATTTGTCACACATTGCTATGGCTTGTGTCACACACTGGCAAAACTATAAAGGTTGAGAAGTTTGGTTATGGTCTTGATAGTATGAGTGCATTGCAGGCAGTCTCTTCATGAGAAAAGATTTTGAAAAACAGGAGAAGGATGCTGGGAACAGAATGAACCAGCCACAAACACACAGGTAGGGATGGACAATTCTACAAAAGGATATCTGAGTCGTTATGGATGAAAAATGGTGGGAAACAACAAAGCCACTGGAAAGGCATGTCCCATGTCATGCTGCATCAGTAAGGCCCCCGTGCAAGACCACAGTCTACACTTTGAAGAAGGAGGATGTGGACAAATCAAGAAGAGTCCAGCAATAATCACCCCAAACATGAGCATGAACACATGAACCCATGAATATAAAGCAGTAAATGACTTTGAAATCAGAAATGCTGAAATGAGGCCACAGATACTGTACACATTTAAAACAGAGACTTGGCCTTTAGCTGTGTAACAACTTAATGCTACTGCTGCTGCAGATCATTGCAGACCAAAATCTGACTTTGCCAGGATATCAGAGGTTCCCCGCTGATATCAGTATGTTGTTTGTATTTGCCCTTTCAGAGCTCAAACTCTAATGCAGTTCAGTGTATAGGAGAGGCAAGTCCCACAGCAGGCCTTGTAATCCCTTGTAATTTTCAAGGAAGGTTTTTCAGATAAACTGCTCCACGCTTCTTCTGGTAGAAGGATAATCATTAAATGAGCCTTGAGTGAATTTCTGTCTGCACCCTTTAAACTCTTCCATTAAAAGCACTAGCCCTAGACAATAGATCTAAAGGACTTTAGTCTATAGATTAGGTTTATAATGAAAGTTTTTAGCAAACATTACCAGCCTGCTTGGGGAAGCTGAGAAAACCATTTGCTTGGTTCAGATCTACTATTCACACTCAGCACAAGAGGGGTTGTTATATTCCATGGACATGACTTTCTGAGCAACACAGGACATGCAAGCCTTGAGATGGAGAGGAGGAATTAGTGGGGAGTGAAAAAGATCCTGATGCTCTGCAAATATTCTGTATTTGGCAAACATTCTGTGTTTGGATCATGGTGTGTTTGTGTGCATGTACACATGCATATGAACACATGAAATTTTGTATAGGGTTGACAGGAAAACAATATTCACAATTCATGAGTTTAGTGTCATTTGGAGGATGCCGGATGTTTATTACTGGGAATATAATAGCAATTTCCTGTGGGAAAAAACTATAAGTGGAGTAATTCCAAAAAGTTTAAAAGATTATCCAATGTGTTTCTGAAACAATCTAGAGGATTTTAAACATTTGTAACATCATGCAGATCTTCCATCAATAACATATATGGACCTGTTAATTTTTTATTCAGCTGAAGTGGATATTTTGTAGAACAAGAAAAAGTAAACCAGAAGTCTGGCCTGAAGAAAAAAAAAAAAAATCAGTTAAAGTCAAGATTCCTGAAGTTGCCAAGATTTGAAGCCTGCCTTCTCAATAAAAGTTCATCTTGCCAATCCAAAGTGCTGAAAAGTCATGAAATTGGCATGAAAATTAAAATCTCACTAAAACGACACACTAGGTTTGGCCTCTGGAATTTTGATCTTTAGCTGCCCAGATTTTCAAACTTATTTTTGAAATTATCACAATTAGAAATTATGAAAAAATAGCATTACAGAGGAATGAAGTACAGAGGCCTATGTAGTATCAGAACTGAATAGGCTGATACTTTGTCAAGAAAGCTTTGAGTACTAAGAGCTTAGTGTCTGTATCTGAACAGATATTACAAGCCATGCTCCACTGCTTGCGTTTTAAGTGGTACATCAATGGAATATATCACTTGGTTACAAGCTACTTCTAAGTCACTTGTTCTGACAATCCACATTTCTGAAGTACTTTTTATTAAAAAATAGTTATCTCTAAAGAACTGTTATCATAATTAACATTTGCAAATCTTTAGTCAATAGTCATTAGTAATTTTTGACAACAGCTGACCAAATCAGGGCCACGATCCAACTAACAGCTGACACCACCTACATTGGTTGAATTCACAAAAGCAGGAGCTTTTATTGACAATCTAGGTAAATAATGGCAGAACAGATGCTATGGGGAAAATGTGCTACTGCAGCAAGAGCCCCATATCACCTCCCTTCTGCAGGCAGAAAGCCAGCAGAAAGCTATGCTGGATTTCATTTTTGACAACAGTGAAATATTTATTGTGATGAAATGGAACAAGGCTAGAGCTGCAGAAATTGCTTTTCCACTGGCAGTGCAACCTTTCTCTAATGCATGGGCAGATCTTCAGAGGGATTCATATACCTAAATAAGGTGGTTGACACCTAAGGAGAGTTAGTAAAAGGGTCGAATGTTACCCTGGAGTAAAATGCATCCATTCTTTCCTGCCTGCCTCTATCTTATACAGTTCTTAGGAGAAAAAAAGAGAGAAGAGAGCAAGGACATTTCATGCATTGTCCACAATTCCTTTTGCATAGGGTAATTTCTATAACATCATCTGCTACCAGTGGGTCTCAACAATTTGTCACAGAAGGAGATCCACCAACAATAGCTGAGCAGGTATCTTTCACACCGTTGAATGTCATCCCTACTGCCATTCCCCTGGTGCCTTTTACTGCTCCTTGGGAGAAAGGTGGGGGGTTGGGGTGGGTATTGGGTATGAATTTATCCCAGGGGATGGGATTTTACACCTGAGTATAGAGGGATTGATTTGATTTACTCCCATGTATGAGTTGCTATGAGTCTGAAGTGGGAGAAATATGTGAACTTTCATAATCAAAGAAGGAAACAGCAATAATCCTGACCATGCCCACATGGCTTTTATATAACAGAACAAAGCCTGTGCTGTGAGGGATTTTGCTCCTGTCCACTCACGTAAAGTCTGACCTGATATGTTCCTCATCCGGGGCAGGAGGGACAGGTTTTGAGCTTGGAGATATGTTTGGTAGTGGAGAAGGAGGCCAGAGGAAGGAGGGACACAGTGGTCTTGGCAGAGAGCAATTCTTACATTACACAGTATTAACTACGGGCTGCCACACTAAATAAGCCAGCAGCTGCGATTTTGTTTTTGTAGGGCTTTTACATACAGTTAGAGCCCAGACCAGCAGGCACTACAGATTAAGCCATGCTGTTGCAGCTATTGTGCTCTCTCTTCTCACATGCCCATGAGGAGTAGTCACAAACTTTGCCCTTAGCTGAACAGCACAAGGGACATCAAACCTGCTTGGAAAGTGGTTTGGTTTTGGCCAGGCACTGGCTGCACTGTGGGCTGCCACACACTGCTTCTTCTGAAGCTCAGACCTGCAGATTTCTGTACTGCTGCTCTGAATTACTCTAACCTTTGTCCAAAGCAAAGGCAGGCTCTGCTAAATCCAGGAAGCCAAAAGTGTGAACATGAAGAGATGCAGCCCTGAGAAAATAGACCAGTGTTGCCCATGCTGCCCAGAACAGTGTGTGTCTCCAAACACCACTCTTGTGCTTGTGGAGAGAGCTGATTAGTTCTGCTCCCCATTCAGGTCACATTCAGCCCCTGTGGCAGCACATACATCATTTGTGGTACCTAAGTAGGTTGGTCGGTATAGAGTCTGGAGGACTCCTGCCCCAAGCAACTACTGCACAATAAAGTACCCTTTTGTGATAATCTAGGGCCTGACTGGATTTCATTACCCTTCCCTGTGGCTGCATGGTCCTGAGCCTGCAAGAGCTCTATTAGCACCAGGAAGACCCTGTGCTGCAGGAATGACAAGGCAGGAGTTAGGCAGACAGATGCATTTTATGAGAAGCAATTACAGAATAGAGCGTATTTGTGAGAGAGGAACTGAGTAAAACATTACTAGAAGAGGTCTGGCACAATTGTCATCCCTAAGATTGGCAACACCCCGGAATGGGGAGTGGGAGGCTGCACGAGAATCCTCATTTACTAGAGAGCTCTCTATCTGTCTCTGGAGATTTATGAACCTGGTAGCTTGTTCACTGTTAATGCCATATACTCCTGAGAAGCCCCTTTTGGGTAGAACAAATTATTGCCTCCCCCACTAGAAGAATGGATTNGAAGAATAATAGATGGTCCCCTGATCTGAGCTGGGGCATCAACTAATAGTGTTCCACCAGGTCTTAGTTGGAATCGGGTAGTGCTAATATACTAGGGGCATTCAGGATTATTCTATTTAATCTCTGTAACAATATAGTAATTTTAGCCTAGTGAGAAGCCATTGCAACTCTCCCATTTCCCCTGTAAAGACCTTGAATTTCTAAGTGAAAAGAGCCTTAGCCATGTCCCAAGGCAATAGATAAAGAGCCTTTAGCTTCCCTGTCATTCTCCTGGACATGATATAAGGCACTGCAAACAGGAAACAATATACCAGTGAAATGCTTCAGGATGCAAGAGACCTCTTTAAAAAAAAAGAAAAAAAACCTGCCTTGGAAATAGAAAGTAGATGAGGGTATTTGGGAGACAGACAGTCTCAGTTATCAGTATCACAAGTATCAATGAACACAGTAGGGCAGTGAACTTTGTTTACTACAGATGTTTTTGGTTTTGGGTTTTCAAATCTCTAAGAAAGGGTGAGCAGACAGGGCCATAGCATATAAGGCCACC
>VXBQ01017101.1:138893-155165 GCA_013400175.1 Phainopepla nitens | reverse complement strand
GGACCTAACTCTGCCAGGAATATGAAACAGCATGGCATTTCTCTTGAAGCAAAAGTAAACTAGTTATGCTCTAGGTCTATGGTCTTTCTTTTAGAGAAAAGAAGAGAGAAGAATAATAGATGGTCCCCTGATCTGAGCTGGGGCATCAACTAATAGTGTTCCACCAGGTCTTAGTTGGAATCGGGTAGTGCTAATATACTAGGGGCATTCAGGATTATTCTATTTAATCTCTGTAACAATATAGTAATTTTAGCCTAGTGAGAAGCCATTGCAACTCTCCCATTTCCCCTGTAAAGACCTTGAATTTCTAAGTGAAAAGAGCCTTAGCCATGTCCCAAGGCAATAGATAAAGAGCCTTTAGCTTCCCTGTCATTCTCCTGGACATGATATAAGGCACTGCAAACAGGAAACAATATACCAGTGAAATGCTTCAGGATGCAAGAGACCTCTTTAAAAAAAAAGAAAAAAAACCTGCCTTGGAAATAGAAAGTAGATGAGGGTATTTGGGAGACAGACAGTCTCAGTTATCAGTATCACAAGTATCAATGAACACAGTAGGGCAGTGAACTTTGTTTACTACAGATGTTTTTGGTTTTGGGTTTTCAAATCTCTAAGAAAGGGTGAGCAGACAGGGCCATAGCATATAAGGCCACCACCCACTGCATGCTGAATCCATGTTTCTCAATTATCTTTCAGATATTTAGATTTAATACCTGTAGAAGTTCACATGAGCCTCAGAGATCATCCCAATGAAGTAAATGAAAACAGGTGCTTGAATGTTCCAGTGTGTTTGGTAAAAGCTTAGCACTTAGGCTTAAAATTACAGCTTCATTAATCAGGCATTAACTCACACATGCACTCTACTGTAAGAGTAGCTATGAGAAAATTAGGTATGTTTCCTCTTTAATGATCTTAACTGTCATGACAGATCTGCCCCCTGCCATATCCACCAATTCACTAGAAAAGTAAAAAATAGCCTACAGAGTGCTTCTTTCTGCCATCCTTTCTGCCCCAGTCTGAATGTGAGAAAGGTGTATCACATGGCAGAGTACCACTTTGGCTGCTGGTAGTTTGTGAGCCAAAGAGTTCTTTACAGTTTGGTGTCTAAAAGGTGTGCAGCATTTTGCCTCGTGCCTTGTGAACTGCAGCATTACAAACTATGCAGCCTTTCTCAGTAACAGAAGATACTGAGAAGTCTCAGAGGTGTTGTTTCCCCACCTTACAGTTCACTACTCCTCTTATATTTACCAAAAATAAGGTGGTACTCTGGCTTCATATGGTTGGTAATGTCAGTTTCCTCTCTGTGCAGTGAACCACTGGAGAACAGCTTCACAAAGCAAAGACAAAGTATAACTGGACCTCCTCGAAAAATCCCTTAACCACTCCAACATCACTGATGTTGGAGCAGAGGCCTGCTGCCTTTTAGTTATCATGTGTTGTACCAAAACTGTTATCATGCATCTGTTGCAGTGCACAAGGACCCCGTAGAGGCTCTTGTCCCTGCAGTTGGCATCACGTGCTCTGCTCTGCTTCCGTTAATTTCCCTGTAGTTTCAAGATAGATGTTTTCCAGAAGATGTTTCATTTTCAAGTGGGATTTAAAGTTGTCATGGTGTTCTGTCCCAATCGTGAAGCAGCAGAATAATTTGGACCATGGCTGAAGAAGTGTTTCAGTCTTCCGTAAACAGCACCATAGCACAGCTGAATTCAGATGTAAAGAGGATACAGCTTCCTCAGTTATCCCAACAAATGGTCACATGCTGAGTTTGGTACAGGGGATACCATCCCATGCAAACCTTCATTTGACCTCTTTTTTCAAATACAAGTCTGGCAGTGACCCAATCCCATGCATTTTTGCTCTGTACCAAGCTGTCTATCCGTAACAAACTCTATATTAACATTGGCATTTTCCACTCTGAAGCAACAGTATCAACCTATTTTGGAGCTGATTTCATGCAGGTCACTGGGAATAAAGCACATCTAATGTAATCAATCTTGCATTTCTAGCTGAGACAGTGCTTAGGTTGCTTTTTGCTAACAGCAGCATCTATACAGAACCGGTATATATCCCTGCTGCAGAGAAAAGCATACTGGCAGGACAAGAAAGGATTGTTCCTGGCATCATTTCCCCACCTACACAGCAGAGACTGAGCTGTTTCAAACCAAGCAATTATCCTCAATTTATTATATTAATGACAATAGTGAAGGGCAAAGCTAAAAAATCCTTCTGGACAGGACTGACAAGCAAGGAGGCGGTCTCTGCCAGAAAAATTGCACTTAGGCCTATGAGTGTCCCATGGGAATTCAGAGAGTGCTTATGTCTTTTCTTCTCCTGCCCAAAGGGTCTGCCTTTTTGCCTTCTGAGCTGCAGCTATCCTTGTGCTGTGTATCCACTAGACACCTGCAACCTCCCCAGTCAGTGCTGTGGGACTGCCCTCCCTTCTAGCCACAGGGCTGGCAACCTGTCACCACCACGGCGGTGTGGTGATGCACAGCAGGCCCTCCACAGCTCCTCTTGTTCCCACAGCTGTGCTTCTCTATCTGGCAGAGTGTGGGCTCCTTCCTCCTCCAACCCAAGCAGGAAAAGAAGGGACATAAGCACTCTCATGGTGACTGTTGCCCAGGGAGAGATCCCCTGGCCAGTCATACAGCAGGTCATGTTGTGAAGGTCATCCCTGCAATCTTGCTTTGTGCACATCAAGGCTGCTAAGTTTAATGGAGCTCCATGAGTGGCTGAAGAACTGAGGCCTGAGCCCTTGCTATACAATGCACAGGCTGAAAAAAACAGCCATTGGACCAGACAGTGCTCAACCAAATGATTATCTGATTCTGCATATTTATGTACAAGAACTGAAACTAGCCAAGATTAGAAAGAAGCAATCAATCTCTATTAAAATCAAACAAACAAACAAAACAAAAGCAGAAACCGGATACAAACACAAACAGGCCCTGCAGATAGTTGAGGTTCAGCCAAAGGGTGAACAACTATTCTACAACACTCAAAGCTCTCAGCTTAGGGAAACCAGACCTTGGTTAACTAGTACTTTCTCAGTTTTCAAAGAAGTGCAACATTGCTTCTTTTTTTTTCCCTGAAGGGAGCCATTAGCTAACAGTCTATTACATTCAATGACAATGACAGAAAAACAGTCTGACTTGAAATGTCAGGATCTTATTTTGTTTGCATTTATTTAATTCATTTTTAGCAATAAATGCCAGAAAGGCATTTTAACAGTGAAGACATATTGTCTTCCTATGTATTTTAAACAAGATTTCTTTTCAGAAATGAGAAAAAAAAAAAAAAAAGAAAAGAAAAAATCTTGCAAAGAGAAGGATTCCGGAAGCGTTTTTACTTTGCTGTGTCTTTATGCGCATGCCTGTAAGCATAAGTCTATACTTACTACCCTTTATTTGTGAATTTTCTACCCTTTCTTCCTGGATTTTCCTTAGTAGATGCTACCACTTAAAGGGAGCACAGCTGCCTCTCAGTCTGTGGAACTTCATTCTTGGTGCTGCCAGAGGTTTCCTCTGTTATACAGCGTAAATCAAAGAGGCATCTGTAAGAGGGGCAGTTGGCACTCAGAGACTATGAATTCATCCAAGCAAGGCAAAACATTTGTAAACTGTCACCTACAGTGTTATTATTGACTCATGCTGTGTAAAATGGGACTGGTGAGTATATTTCCTTAACTCTCTCCCAGTCTTGTAATGGATATGAATATCGGCTTATGTCAAATGTGTGCTGAGAGGTGTTAAATGGAAGATCACTCCGTTCTGGTTCTCTCTGTTTCATGCCATGCAAACTAGGGTCCCAGCTGATCCTGGAGCACATTCTGCCAATGCCAGCAGTGATATTGCAAAGCTCATAGCTCCAGCTCTATAAAGGCTAGCAGGGCAAAAAAAGTCATCATTACCCTGCAGCAACACCCTTATGCACTTGCATGTCTGGATATTCCTACACATGCTGCCTTGACACTTTCACAAGAGGAAGCGATGTACTCCTACAGCACAGCTTTGTGTAGTCCACATTAAGAGCATCTCTCCTCATCTTTAAACCCGAGCTGCCCTCAGTCATTTCAGTACTGTTCAGTGTGCAGCTAGCTGAAAGGGCTGGCATGCACTGCAGTGACATTTCCATCACAGTCGCCATTTTCACATCAGACTGAAGCCCATTAGCCGCTAAACTGGCTACTTCCTGGCGCTCAGCTGAAGGAAGCACTTTGTTGGGAATATAATCAATCTTACCACAAAACTCTGGCTGGTGCTCTCTCAGGTGATTAAACAGTCACATGAGAGAAAAATGACACAATTCAAGGCTTGCTCTTAACCGAGCTAGGGCATGAAAAATGAAAAGTGTCACTATAATACTTAAACTCCCTTACATCACCACCCCCAAAAAGGAGCCATGAAATGCAGCCCCTCTGAAATGGACCTATGCATAATTCAAAATATGAGCCGCCTTCAGGAGCAGAACTCTGGGTCCAAGTCTGCTGAGAATTACAAGCAGCACGAGTTTGAAGGCTTCTCAAGCTATGAGAAAGGCAGATCATTAACAGTGTGAGAAAATGAAGCACAGGAAAGACTGAGGTTGAGATCACACATGGGAAGTCGCAATTTGACAATTTTAAAAGCTCTCTTAACAAGTGAACATCCCCAGAAACTCTCATACATTAACAAATAACACTAGATTTGTGGTCCTTCTGCTACATAGTCCTCTTATACTTTATGAATATTCACCCTATGGGACCTCTATGAGGATGCAATATAATGCTTTTTAAATAAGCAAAATTTAAAGCAGAGTAAGTGTTAGATTTCAAAGCATCATTTCAAGGTTTCAAATGATCATCCCAACATTTCTACTATTTTTACATTTAAGTCAGGAGAGGTTGAGCTGCAACAGGAAAGGTAGAGAGCATTTCCAATCCTGAATTCACCACAAGTTAAAACAAAGGTCAGTGTAGCTGAACTGCAGAATAGTTTTCAGTCAAAACTAGAGTAAGTGTGTAGGTAAAAAGTTGTTTCAAATAACTGTTGTAATCATGAAGAAATCTGCATTGATCCAAAATCACCAGAGGGAGAGATCTGAATTTGCTAAAGCTTTTTTCTTGATGAGATTTGGATATGAAACAGTCACCTTAGGGTAGCAAGTAACTGTGGTACAATTGGTGACATTACTGTGGTTGACGGAGGTTACTTAACCCCCAAATGAAAAATTCCTGCAGTTAAACATGTTTATCCTTAAAAGAACTGTGGTTAATTTCCAGCTTGGAAAATCTATTTTCAGCTCAGTCTTGCATGACACAGATTTCCTCGCCAGATCTGAACACTTCAAATTTTCTCTTATGTGACCTGTAATTACACAGAAGTCCTGCTCAAGTTATCTGATTCTTCTCTACTGAGTGACATTTTTAAGATTTTCTTTGAAGGGGCAGTACTTACATGACTTGACCAACATCTGCCAATAGTGCTTTTTTAACACTGTGTCTGAGTTTCTGCTAAGTCATCATTTTTGATCAATTATCAGAAAAAAATTGCCATTATGTCATAATCATTTCTAAAACAGAGTAATGTATGAAAATTAAGATATGAATTAAATGTAAGTTAGCACCAGAAAGTAATGCTGGTGTACCCATTTGTTAAAAATCAATGTGTATTAGCATCCTGAAAATATCAGTAACACCCCTGAGAAGACATGACAGATAATCTGCAAAAGCAAAAGCAAAGCATAGCCACATATTATTCTGCAACTTGGGGAGGTGCTACGTATGTTAGGGACAAATAAATTCAGATTCTTCTTTGAATCCTGGCATATTGACATGCAATACTCTCTGGATCTCAGTCCTGTTCAGGAAACATCAGAATATTTTTCTGTTTTCATTTTCTTCAGCCCCCTCACCTGCCAGCTCCTGCCCAGCTAAGTGGATTTTGTTAACTGGTACCTCCTCTGATGCACAGCTAGCAAATCTGCTTCCTGGGCTTGTAGCAGTTATCTGAATACACTTACAGAACATGTCTTTTTAATCCTCCCTCCAAATTTGGAGAAGGAAAAACTGCACACATTAAGCAATCTATTAACAACAATTAGGAAAATTACAGGGTTGCTTGATAAGCTACTTACATCAGAGGCCTCTATTAATCTCTATAGCATGGCAAATTCAAATGCTTAGAGATAGCAAACAAAAGAAAGGTTGCTAGCCATGTTCTTAAGCATTCACATGTTCAAATCCCATTTTGATGGCTTTACTGGTCAGATGCCATTTTATAAACCAAAAGGAGAATTTTAAGGTGCCTTTCTGTCAACTGATTTTGAAGCAAAAGTCTGTGTCCTAATGCACATACTTTTAATTGTCCTTTTAATCCAGAAACACAGCCTTTCTTTGCTCACAAAGAGAATGCATTCACAGTTGTATATCCCAAAAATTATGTAGCTGGAGGAGTTTGAAAAGATTGTTAATGATGACATTCAAAATCTACTAATACTATACTAAATCAACACTTCCAAAAAGAAGAGTAAGTTGGCTAACCTCCATGAGGCAAAGGCTGGGGCACACTGAGGGGTTTTGAACAAAATGATGGGAGAGAATTCAATAATAGAATTTGATAACTTTGCAGTGTCTGCAACACAAGCAGATCAACTCCAGCCATTGGGGTGGCTAGAGAAAGCAGAAGGGAAGTTCCTTGGATCTCTCCATCAAAAAGTGCGTACTCAGCATGGCCAGATGGTGAGATGATCTGCCCTACAGAGGATCCCTCAGAAATGCACGATGGACAGAGGCAATGATTGCATTCCTAGTTCAGATCCTCAGCAGGGGGAAAAGCTACTTTGGGATCTGCTGCAAGTGCCATGCAGTCTGTAAATACCTATGGCATTGGAGAACAGATTCTTTCTGCTTTTTTCCAGTCACGAAAATCAGACCTTCCCTGCTCTCCTGTGCTTGACAGCTATAATCAATTCTTTGCAGTTTCCTGGCCCTTCTGGCTACTTAATGATGTTCTGCTCTTGCAAGTAAGAGCTCAAGCCTCTCCAAGATCCTGTATCAACACAGCAGGAAGCCTTTCGTCTTTCTTTTGATCCTGTATTCCTTAATTCCTAAAACCATAACAACATAGTCAGTGGTTGGTTCCCTGATCAACTCAGACCAGATACATAAATGATCATTCTTCTATTCCCCTATACTTGTCCCTCTCACCCTGATACACTTGATTTCCCTTGCTAAGGCATTATTACTGTCACGTTGCTAACTGTCCTGCTGAGCACACCCACAGCCCAAGAAAAGCTATTTTGAAAATACAAAAATTTTGCATTTACAAACCAAATATCTCGACATTA
Source organism: Phainopepla nitens (assembly GCA_013400175.1). Taxonomy (NCBI): domain Eukaryota; kingdom Metazoa; phylum Chordata; class Aves; order Passeriformes; family Bombycillidae; genus Phainopepla; species Phainopepla nitens. The sequence continues at coordinate 147,839 of VXBQ01017101.1, read as the reverse complement.
TTAGCCATTGTGACTTTCTTTGTATGATCATGCCCCATTATTCTCATGTCCTCTTACTATAAAATATGTTCAGGCATAATGAAACCCTATCAGGTTAAGTCCATTCAGCATATCCACTCTAAGACAGAAATACAAAAGAATCGATAGGCAAAGTATCTTTAAACAGGGAAGACAGGAGCAATGCAAGAACCAAAATCCTCCCCTCTCACTAATCCATGCACTAGGATAGTTTCCACTTTTGGAAGGAAGAACCAAATGCTGGAGAAATTGAGACAATAAACTGAATGAAGGGGCTAAGTAATCGTCACGGGAAGCACAGGTCAGAGACAGAGACAACACACACCTCCAGAGTTTCATGCAACAACAACCTGTTTTATTGTTTCCATCCTCCTTAAATAGGAGATTCAAAACTCCCTCACTCTGATGGGTGATAGGTCTGGCCTTAAGACTGCCCTACTCCTTGACCAGTGAAACATCTGTATTTAGAGCTAAATGGCATCGGTTGAGGGTCTTTGTATGGGTTTAAATCCAACCTATCTTTGTTCACCCAGGGGCCTGTTCCACCCCTAGGCTGGTCTAGCTTGGGGGCCTGCTATGGCCGAATTTATCCTTGCAGCCACAAACTGAACTGGCTGCTATTGTGACAAGTAATAAACCAAATGAAGGGTAAGGTGATGAAATGGTCCTTCGGTCAACAATGGGAGAAGTGTCAGTGGGGCATGGAGGGAGAAATCTTTGAAAGTGTCAAGTGTATAGGGGAACTCTGCACAGTCCATATCATTGAGGTGGCTTCCTGTTAACCCAAGAAGACTTGCTGAAGGCATCATTTCGAGTAGGACAGAACCAGATGGGGAATGAGGGAGCTGAAACACCTCCTAAAATGCACACAGCATCGCCATGGCTGCGCAATATTTGTCTTTTCTTCCCAAGACTGGAAATAATGATTATTGTTCCACCCCTGTGAGAGGTAGTATGCAACCCTGGGAATTAAAGAAGCAGGTTGGTGAGGATCCTTGCATGTGTGAGTCACTGGTCTTCTGCTCTGACTGGACATTACTACTGATTTACTGCTTAAAATATTACAAAGCCACTGATGCTATTTTATGCATCTTGAGTACTTCTAAACCATGATCAAGGCAATGAGCAGGTTCTGTTTCTTTTGCTGGGATTTCGGACTAGTCCATGTCTAAGTACCATCAAAATAAAGGCTCTATTTATCTAAAAAATAGGAAAGTGTGCAGAGCAATGAAATCATTCAAGGACTGAAAACAACTTCCTCTATGGGGAAAATCACAGAATTAGCCTACCTACCCCATTAAAAAGGCTTATCTAATGTTGAGGTGATTACAGTGTATATGGGCCTTTGTGAGTGGGAAATACATGGCATGGAAGAATTTTTTAATCTAGGAGAGAAAGGTGTAAATGAACAAGTAGCCAGAATACAAACATGTATTTTCAAAGTCAAAGTATGTAGTTTTATTTTAAAGAGATGCTAGAAAATGGGAAAAGGCAGACAATGTCTTGCTCTCAGGCTTCACACAACTGGAAGAAACCTTAGTAGTAGAGATTACACTGTCATGTGCGTTGCAGTGCTCTGATAGGTCTTAGAGGGCTACAGACCTGAGAACCTTCATACCAGTGAAAATTCAGGCCATTTGAATCAAGCTGAAATACTAAATTAATTATCCAGATTAATTTATAATAGGGAAAAACCCAAGTTCCTCTTCTCAAGACGCTGTTTCAGTAGCCTTACACTAGCTTCCACTTACCTCCTTTGAAGACTAAGTAGTCTTTTATTAGCTCAGAGATATTTCTTTTATTTTTTTTTTGCATAAGAGAAAGGCTTTTGAATGAGCTTGATACTCCTTTTTTCTACTTTGATCTGTCTAATAACATGAATTAATTGACTGTTAAAAATTGTAAAATTCAAACATCTTTCACGAATTCCATAGAAATACTGAACTATGTCACAAATCATGCTTAAGATCATAAAGCTTCATATACTCCCCCCACCGCCACGTGACTACCCACCCAGTATTGATTTCCTTTCATCTCAAAAACTGAGACGATATTCATTGCCAAAATAAAAAGCTGTCTGAGTTATGAGAATGCACTGCCAGCAAGTTCCAGGATGAAGCAGAGATATAAAAAAGTGGGGGAGGGGGTATGGAAAGCATGTGAAAAAGCTGAATATACTCTTTCCAGAAGATATACACTGAAATAAGACTTTTGCAGCCAAACAATACAGGACCAAACATCATAGACGGATGCCACAATACTACTGATCTTGTCCAGAGCTGAATGGACCTTGCCTCTGGTTTAGCTAAGGGAAGCCTTGAGTGATGGCCAGCCATGTCCCACTGGATTTGTTCCTGCACAATCTTCCTCAGCTAAAACCTTTTCTTTTGTCTCAGTGACTAAGACTCTAACTGTGAATGGATGAGAAGGATGAGACAGGTCAGGGTTTAAATAAGCAGAATTCACATCACCTCAAAATAATGCATTTCTCCCTTGCTGCTTCCTAACTGCTAAACAATGGTCATGCTCCAGCTCCTGAGTTTCATGTGTACTTCCTACTTTGTCTGGTACTTCACAAAATGCTTTAAAGTGAAAGATCAAGGTGTGATTCACAGTGCTCACTCTCCAGGAAACTGATCTCCTTTCAGTAAAAACTGTAAAGATAGCCAGTGTGCCTAATATAAAATAGTCCACAAAAGACAGGACCTGCTCCTCTCTGTGGTCTGCCTTCGGTAGAAGATACTCTAAACCCACCTATCCAAAGTACACACCATGATTCAATCCTTGATTTTATGTGGCTTGAACACGACCTGAAGCCCAAAGACTCCTGTTGTTGCTTAACTTAGTACTGTGTAACAATAATCCAGCTTTGAGTCCAAACAGATCTGATTCCCTCAAAGAAAACAATTCTTTTCCCTCAGTCAGAGAAAGCCTTTTCTCCTAATTCCAGCTCATCTTAGGAGAAACAGGCATTTTCCTTTCAAAATTATTTCATCACCTGCCACGGCATTTTTTAGGTCTGTCTCCCCTTTCCTGAAAGAGAGACAGTGCAATCTCTGCCCAGGTACTGTCTGCTGCAGATTGGCATCACATGTGCTGTCCCTGAACCAGCTGCCTCATTGCATTGCTATTGATTCTGAGTTGGATTTCTGCAGCAAATCTATTGCACTTCCATTAGCAAGACTTCAAATGATGAAAATGCTCATTTATATCATCCCAGCTCTGCACCACAATTAACCTACTACTTAGCCTCCAGCAAGCCAAATTGTGCTTTCTCATCTGATGCAGAGAAAGTTCCCTGAGGTTTCTCTGTAACCAGAAGTTAGGCACAGTAAATCTGAGGCAGGCTGCTGTGTGCTTTATTTGCAGTGCATTAACTGGAAATCAAACAGTATAACTAGTGTAAAAAATACAACAGATATGGAATGAGGATAATTTTAGTCCTCTGCAGTGGAAATCCAAACACTGAATTTTGTAATTACATCAATTATTAATCAGTTTTGCTTAGAAACTTTTGATGCAGAACAGTCACAGATGTCATTTTTAAATAAAGAAATAATGGCCACATACTTTGTATACCTACTGTATTCCCTATACTCACATATGCATCTGTATATAAATGAGGAGGGAGAACATGCAAAAGGTTTCATATAGCATAAATACATGATTTACTCTCATGAAAGCTTACAAAGCAAAATGAAGCTTTAAAAAATAAATACAAGCGTGGACTACTGTTTTATACTGAGAAATTCAGACTGTTATTAAGAAAAAACACTCCAGGAAATACTGCTTTTTCTCCATGTTCTGCGCACGATGAATGGTGCATGAAAGGAAAACCACACCCATGAGGAAAATTTGAAAGCCATGAATTTGGGGTGCTTGTCCAAGAGAAAGAAACACAGGACCAATCTGTACAGTTTTCTGCATGTTAAATAGAAGAACTATTTCCATGCAATCAATGAAAGCTAAAAAGGGGGGTGGTAGAGATACTGAATGAAACAAAACAATAAATTTTTCTGAGCAAACTGTACTTGCTGAGGACATTTTAAAGACAGTGTGAACTGTCTGGGGATGGGAAATCTCAGTTATTGCTTTAGGAGGCTTAATGGATCTGAACTCCCTAAAAATTGCCGCATCTTATGCATCTCACCCCATCAGTCCCCATGAGTGCTCCTGTCACAAGGATATACCTCTAGGAGCTGTCATGACCTTTGGAACAGTAGAGCAATACAGAGACTGGCTGGCTCAGTACAGTGGCACTTGCTTTATTGCTCCTTGTTAATGGAGGCCCAGTTGTGTCTCCTGGGCCTACTGAGATCAGCATCCCTTTACTACGCTCCTGAGCTAGGCTCAAAACTTGTCTAGTATCTTAACCATGATTAATTGTAACTTCCCTGTGACAAGATGATGTTAATTTGCATGACATAGAAAAGTCATGGCTTTCAAAATGAGTCCTCATATTGTGGAGTAGATATTTAACTTAGAAACTGAATTGCAGGGGTAGCCTCCCTGTAGACTCATGGGGAAAGAGAGTGACTCTTGTTAGAGTCACTCTGGGAATTGTCTGGGGGAAGTCTCTCCTTTTATGCTGGATATGCAGCTGAAGGCTAACCAGCTTCCTAATGCAGGCACTTAAGTCAGGTATCTGAAGCTAATCAAATCCAATACTGCGTCAGAAATGGACCAGCACGTGCTTGAAGTTGCTCTCCTCCTGCATCTTCAAGCTGGGGAAAAAACAATCTCTCCTGTGGCACTGCCCTGCAGAGCAACAGTGAGCACAGAAAAGGCTGAAGTAGAGCCTGTGCTGTATCATCTCCTCTCCCCTCCTCTGAGTACAGTCCTCTGTAGCTCTCTGAGACATCCCTGGCCTCGACACATTCAGAGGGTGCCTGGCATGGACTCGACCCCATGGTGTCGAGACACAGAGCATGGGTCAGAATTAGACTCTTTCAAGAATAAGAACAAACATTGCATGAGGATGCTATGATCAAACCCTCTGTCCCTAAATTGAAGTTAGAGGACTGCAGCACCTTTAAATGGAGGGAGAAGCTCCCTCTAGCCTGCCTTCAAGACAAAGTACAAACCTTCCCAAATCACTTTGAATAGAGAAACTAAATCAAATGCAGAGCTGAGAAAGAATGAGTGGAAGTGAAAGAGGCAGGGAAAAAAATGTAAGTAATATTTATGGCATGATACAAGGTACAGTACAATTTTTATTCAATTTTCCCCATCTCTAGCTCTAACAAGAAATTTAGCCATTGTGCCTCAACTCAAGACTGGTCTCGCTCCTTTTATTATACTATGCCTTTATCAATATAGAAATATTACTTTTCTTTTGACTTACCTTATGTATTTTAATATTATTTTTCCCTTCCTGAAAGAGAAAGGAAAGGTGAATGCTTTAAATCATTGCCATAATTAGAGAGCTTGTTAATCTTGGAGTGGAGCTCATCTAATTAGGAGGGGAGCTGAGACTATTTCCCAGGTAAAGAGCCACTACCAGGCCTCAGAAGCAGGCCTGGTAAACTTCTTCCACTGAGAATGAGAAAGCAGCATCCTTTGCTAATACTGACCCAGTATACCTGAAGTAGAAGTAGAAATCAGTAACATGAGAGGAGAGTTGTCCCAGTCAGAGATGGCTGACAGTAATGCAGAACCCTTTTTCCACTGTGCCACATTCTCTAGGTGAGGGCCAGCACAACTGAGGTAGAAAGGAGTCCTGTTTGCCTCCCAAGGAAAATGCACAGGTCCAGTGCTGTAGGGGGATGTTGATGAACATGCCTGTTGATCATCTGCTGGCCACCAGCATGGCATGTGTGTAGCCGGCCCATCAGTGCATGGTACCCAAGCTGGCCAGGGAAGCCGAAAGTGATGCAGGGGCTGTGTGGATGTGCCACTGGGCATATGCATTCTCTGGACCCTGCTCTCTGATGGGCCTTTAGCTCTACTCTCAGGGAAACCCACTCTAGAAAAATCATGCTGTGGTCTGTCTCCTGTCCTGTGACTTGTATGCCCTGTGGCACTTCACCAGGCCGTGAGAGTTGTGGTCCCAAAGCCTAGGCTTGCCTGGGTTAGCCTGCCAAGGCCTACAGTGCCTCTTCTCTGGGGCAGAACCAAAGCTCAGGAATGCTGCACTGTCTTGGCAGAGCTGTCACCCCAGAAAGGCAAGCTCCACATGGGCCTTTCTGAGTGTTTTGTGGGGAAATCTTCTTAAATGGATAGAGGAGGCTGTAGGAAGACCTTTAAGAGTGGAATGGTTGGTTTGCAGATATATAAAAACTACTATTACAGAAACACAGTTTTTGCAGTATTACTGAATCTGCTGAATCTCTAACCAGCATGGATAAAGGGTGGAATTGTATTCAAAGATGATAGTGTTAGAAGAAGTGAAATTTAGCTCCTGAACGGAGTTAGCATTATTGCAATCTGCATGTCTTCTCAGAGGGAGGGAGATTGTAGTTAAGGGTGTATTATTATATCCTGCTTGTAATAATATCTTCTCTGGTGTAATTATGCTACGATTGACAAGCTCACTAAATGCTTTAAAACATTCACCCTTCCTTCCTCTTTCAGCAAAGGAAAAATTATATTAAAATACAAAAGGTAAGAAAAAGGCTAAATGGAAATAAATATTTCTGTATTGATAAAGGGTAAAGAATAATAGAAGGAGCAAGACCAGTCTTGAATCTAATACACCAGACACAATTATCACGATTGTCTCTCTTCTGCTTTCTCTTCCAGGCTCCAGGAGAAAGGAGAATCAATTAGCCATCTACAGACTATGACCTTGAAGGATACAGCTTTAAGGGGAATATGCTGAGTAAGACAGAAAAGAGAGGAGAAGAGAAAAGGATTTGGAAACGCATGGAAGGGATATGTTCAGAAACAGTATATCAAGCCCAGAATATGAAAAATGCATTTCTTTTTATTATTTCTGCACTGGAAAAAAAAATTTCTGCACATAAAGGGCTTTCTGGGAACATGTTACCTCACTCAGTCTGAAAAGAAAGGACGGACATTGAAAGGCAAAAGAAGGGACAATCCAATTTGCAGATGCTACTTTTCAAGCCATGTCACTGAGAATTTTATAGCTGTCAAAGGCATTAAAAAAAAAGTTAGCACTGATGCAATCTGTCAGCCTCTCCAACAAATCTTGCTCTACATAAAACACAATGATGTGTTTGAAATGCAGCTGTTTCAAAAACCCCAAGACAGTTCTTTAAGAGCTGTCCAAAAAAGTTCTTTTCATGCTTCTTGGAATTCTTAGGCAGACCTTCTGCAGTGTATTTTTTCAGCTAGATTTTCTTATTTTTCTTCACAGAGAATCAGAGATGCTTGCCATAGTCAGAATTATGTACCACAGTAGGAATAAATTCTGTCTAGGCAACATTCTGCCCCAGAGTAAACCAAACTTCACCTGCTACTGGTTCTCCCTTTCCTTTAGTCTGTAGCTATGGAAGTCTATCATGCCTTAAAACACATTTGTCTTTAAAAAGTAAGGCAAAACTAAACAAAAAACACAACCCCCCAAAACTCCTACACACATAAACCCCCAAATTAAAATTAAAAAAAACCCTCTCAATTGAATCACCTAACTTCTGGACCACCATTTATTTCCCAGATGTGAGCAGATCTGAATGCAGATAATGGCTTTTTGTCAGTGACACGTCCAAAGCATCTTTTCTGTGCCCCTCCACCCCTTCCTTTACTTCAGAGACGAAGTTAGCATGTTATTGATAAAAGTTTGCCAGGTATGTGGAAATTCAAGAAGGATTCTTGAGGCAATTATGACTGAATATGGTCTCTGGTCACTTTATGAAGCAAAATGTGTTAAAAAGTAATATATTTAATTTCAGAATACTTGCACTACAAAAAGGATTTTATGCAGCAGCAATACTTAAAAGAAAGCTCATTTAGTATAGCTCTATTTAATTGCAAAGGTGGTTAATTCAAGTAATACCACAGACAAAGCCCCCTCTCATTTAATGGTACAGCAGTAATTCTCTATTAGACTGTTTCCATCTGACAAATTTCTTTTAATCTGAAGGACGGTTGTCACCCATTATCTAAGCAAAAGGCAGCAGCGTTTCTACAGGAATACTCAGAAATTTGTTTCACTGATTCTGGAACTGCTGTTCAAAATTGACTCTGAGCTGAAAGGACCTCCTCTGAAGTCACTGTAGTTACGCTCATTTTCACTGGCAAGGTGGTTGGCCCAAAATGTTAGATCTAATCCAAACACCCCATATCTGTACTGAGTCTAGTCCCAGTGGGGTTAAACTTAGAAGTGAACTGCAGGTAACTTCAGAGCTCCAGGGTGAGGTCTAGTATGTGCCATCTTCAATGTGGCCAACCTGTGGCATTACAGGGAAGGCAGGAGGGAGAACGACATGGGGTTCTGCAAGGAAATTCGTGAGGAATGCAATTTTTCACTCTGATCACTGCAGCTTTCCACAGGAAACCTCAGCTCTGTGCTTTCTTCTGCAGAAGAGTGTCCTGCCTTCTCTTTAGTAGAGTTACACAGCTTTACACAGCTCAGGAATTTCTGGCTTGGTTTGCTTCAAATTTGATGTGTTAAAATCATGAATGTAAACATGCTGACACTTCAGCAATGCAGTATTTTGATGCTTTATGATTACTACTGAGAAAATAATACAGATACCTGTTTTTTGTTTGTTTTTATGATGAGCAAAGACTAATTCGGAAACTGACTCTTCCTACATCAGCAAGAATGCTTTCCTGAAATGCCCCCGAAAAAGGCAGTAAGGCAATATATGAGAAACAAGTTAAACAAGAAGCAGCTCCTAGAGATGGGGAAAGACACAGAGAAATGTATGCTTTGCTCTTAAGAGAAAGGGAAAGATCATAACCTAGATGCTGGATTAATAGTTCCCAGTTTCTAACTGTTTCAAATCTGCTGTCACTTTT
>VXBQ01017101.1:124266-134329 GCA_013400175.1 Phainopepla nitens | reverse complement strand
TCAGCATCACGCAGCCGGCTCTGCCCAGACCTCCTCCCCCTCTCCCCCTCCGCAGGGAAGCCTGCAGAGCTGCTTCAGCCCCCAGCTCCGCAGGGGCTACAGGGCCTGCGGCGGGGAGAGCGGGGCGGCACCCCGCACGCTGCCCCCGCCCTCGGGGTGCCTGGCGGGTCCCGCTATTCCCCGACAAGAAGGGCGAAAGGAGGTGCTGAGTCATCGGCCAGCCAGCTCCGCTGGCCCCGCTCCACAGGTGGGCAAAGCCAGGGCCAGAACACAGCCTGCCAGCCGTGCTGCAATCCTATACCTCACAGGACGGCTCCTCCCGGCACCTTTTGGACCAAAACGAAACCCCGCGCTCTAGATCTACCGCGTCGGGGTGCGTACGGGAGCACACTACTTTCTGAGTCAGCTCTCGAGCTGCAGGAAAAGCTGATTGATTACAGTCTCTCACTTTGGGTCTGAAGATAAAAGTATAAGCAGAAGGTACAGTTTGGTGACTTCGGGGATCCCTTCTGTTCCCCTTGCCCCTGAAGCAATGCAGTAATGCTTTATTCTGCAGCTGCAGGCTTGAGCTTTATACGTTTCTGTAGTGACATGCTAGCAGTGGCGTGCTGTGCTTAAACATGGATTCTGCCCCGGCTGAAGGAGACTGAGTGGCCGGGAAGAGTCAGCAATTCGATCATTGCAAGGGAGGCCCTGGAAGAAATCAAGGGGGAGCATGACATGGAAGGTAACAAAGTTTTACTGAGATAGCCCGTTCATGGTAAATACAGCAGGATAAGGAAGAAAATTACTTGCCTGTTAGCAATAAGGTTAGCTTCAAGTGCAAAAGCTTTATTCCTGATTCCCACGTAGCTTGGGTCTCTTTGGCTTAGAGGAAAATGCAGTTTGAGTCTACACTAATGAAGCTAATCTATGACTGAGATTTGGACTCCTGCCAAATAACAGGTTGAAACTAAGAGGCTTAGAAAACTGTAATTTTATTTCATGGAGTGTTTTTGCAAAGAATCAAGTGGGTTTTCTTTGCAAAGTTTCACTCCCAAAAGGCTCAAGGAAATAACATAAAACATCAATTTTATGGGTGATAAAGGAGGTGGACTTCCTATTACCAAAGTGCAGAGGACCATTTTCTCTGACCAGCCACAAAGATGTGAATACATGTGTGATTATGACTGACATAATTTTGCAAACTAGAGGACAAGTACCCTTTAACTCAGCTTTGACCTTTTAGTCATACCATAATAAGACCCAAATCTGCTGAAAATTCTAGAAAGCAGGCTTGGTAAGTCATTCTCATGGAAGTCATTGGATTTCATAGGTCTATCTCCTCTAAATAAATAGTCCACAAAAAGATTCCCTAAGAATTATCTACCTTCTTGCAATGGCTAGGACATTTGGAAATTAAAATACCTCTTCACAAGTGATTATTCATGGCTCTGCTGTATGACAGCTTAAGAAAGTATACTCAGAGAACAATACATCAATGCAGGACAAATGATTCACACCCCCTCCCAAGACAACTGCTTTCCTTTAAGAACATAACCATTCTTCAGTAAGAAGCAACCAGCAACATGCAGCACCAACTGCTCCATCATGTGTTTCATTGCATCCCTTTTTCTACCATATACTGAGAAAGTAAAAGCGTTGTAACCAAGAATCTAAAAAGAAAAAAAAATAGGCATGTTCATTAAGAAAAGATTGATGAGGAAAGTAAAAGGATCCCTTTTTATTGATTGCACTTTCTTCAAATTAAATAAGTGCACTATATAAAGATGGAGGAGTGACCCAAAGCAAGTGATCAGGCCCAATGAGCGACACCACTGCCAGCTGTCATGGTGTGGGAAGAGTGGGCCACCACACGTGGTACAAGATGATTCATTTATTCATCCTTTCAATGTTTCACCAATCTCCCTTCCATAATTCATCTCCCTTGGACTGATGCCAGCATTCTTTGAGTCGTTCCAAAAGCCCTTACTAGGAACCTCATCTCTCAGCTAAAATGGCACAAGGAGAAAACTTCACTTTGCTTCTATACTGGTTCTGTCACTGGAACTCCCAATGTTAAAATGGGACAAGCTGTCACCTGCACACAGACATCCTATTTTTCACTGGATGTAAAGCAAACACAACATAGATGATAGTGCTGTTTTTATGCTTCTGCCCATTTCCATCAACTTCTTTCCTTTATTTGTCTTAAATCCTCTGCTCATTTGCTGCCATATGTGAGTGACAAGATGAAATATCAAGCCTCTAAGAAAAGGCAAGAAAAGAGGAACAATAAAAATAAGCATAAAAATATATAAATGAAAATATATTCAGGCATAGACATGAGGCTAAATATATCAATGTCAGCAGAATCATCAGTATGCTCATTTGGTTGGTATAAAGGACTGCTATGGGAAAAACCCCTACCTTCAGACAACACAGAATATGGGGACATGAAGAAGCTATTCCAATCCACTCTGTACCCTCAAGCCAAACCAACTATATTGGATGCTGCTTTGTCAGAAGCAGGTCCTCACGCAAGTATACTCCTTGGAAATGTCCGAAGAAGAGTATACAAACAGCAGTCATCCTGAAAACATTTGGGAGAGCTCATGTTGCCTCTGTAGCAGTATCTTCTGTACTGGCATCATATGTACACATTTACANCATACTTTAAATAGCTACAGCCAGTAATTGAAACTGAAAACTGCCATAAAATGGGCTGTTATTTCAGGGGAACCAAAAAAGTGTTCTGAGTCTTTTCATCTTCAAATGAAATGTAAGACACTGAGTTTCTTTCATCCTATTCTAAAGCAGAGCAAGTGGCACTACAGGAGACACAGAAATAGGACATCAAACCATGAATGTCAGGGTTTTCATCAATGGCGCTGACTCATTTGCCCAGCCTCTGCTAAATAACAAAACTAGGATGGCCCCCACCGCTGTTCAGGCTAATGATAATTATCTCATCCATGTGGTAAAGGAACATTTAAGAGGTGCAAAGACAAGTAATGCGCTCTGCTCAGCTCTTCTGCCTGAGAGCAGAAGCAGATGGAGAAAGTCCATGTGCAATTCAGGTGTTTTTTTATTTGCTTGTTTTGGGGGTTGTTTTTTTCCCCAGGTCTGACACTCCCTTCACTCTGTCAGGAGAATCTCCAGNATAATTTGAAAACCCTGAATCACGGGATTATCCCTCCCTCATTGACACTCAGTTAATAAAATAGTTAACTGTGCATGGAGTTAAACAAGTTGTGAAATGCCTTCCTGATTAGAGATGGGCCACATCATATATCTAAGTGCCTTTTTGAATCAGAGCCTAATTCAGGAACTGAAAAGGCATTTTTGGAGCATAGTGCAGTGGTTTCATGATAAACAGTTTGGGCAGCAATATNGCCCAGCCTCTGCTAAATAACAAAACTAGGATGGCCCCCACCGCTGTTCAGGCTAATGATAATTATCTCATCCATGTGGTAAAGGAACATTTAAGAGGTGCAAAGACAAGTAATGCGCTCTGCTCAGCTCTTCTGCCTGAGAGCAGAAGCAGATGGAGAAAGTCCATGTGCAATTCAGGTGTTTTTTTATTTGCTTGTTTTGGGGGTTGTTTTTTTCCCCAGGTCTGACACTCCCTTCACTCTGTCAGGAGAATCTCCAGCAAACCTGCTGGAGCCATTGTGATTATTTATTTTCACACTGTGGCAATGAGTTGGAGCAGCAGTGCAGTCACAGGGCTCAGGCTTGGTCATTCATTCCCACCTACTTTAGTGCTCAAATGCATCTGCACTCCTGTTTTTGAACCACTTTATTGAGACAGAAAAAAATTCCTCATGGATACTCATAGGACAGTGGCAATACTGCTACTTTGCACAGGCTCAGCTATGCAGGATTTTGTGTGTCAGCCTTTGTATTCANCATTGTTCAGCCCTAATTCCTATACTGGCCCTGTAAATATTTACATATATATATATCTATATCTACATATCTACATATCTATATGTATATTTGGGCTAGAAGAAAGAGAATTGGACCATGCTCCAGAGACCAAAAGTCCCTTGATCTTGCCTTCTCACAAAAGACTTTGCATAGTGAAACCATGACCAAAAGCCCTTTCTGAATCTGGGCTTAAATTTAAGCAGAGGCTGGTAGAAGATCCCAACAGGATACGCATCACTCTGAAAAATCTTGACTCTACTTACTGCACCTTTTGTGGTTTTTTTTATATAAATAGAATTATTTTGGTACCTGCATATATTCTCAACAGCTGCTGTTTAAATCTTAAGGTACCATACTTTACTTCACTTTTTAATATTCTAACCACATATTGAGTTTTTCATAGAGTAACTCTTTACTATATGTGTATTCAATAGTTTTGCTATTAGAAAAGCAAAAAAGAAAGAAGGCAAAGGCATGGAACCAGCCTACTCCATGGAGGAATTTCTGTATCATTAAACAAATATGTATTAATGATAGGATATTAACATATTTGTGGCTTGGACTTTTACTTTGTGTAAGTACACTTATACTTCAAGAATCTGCAAATTTCAGAGTTCTGGTTGCAGAAAATATAATGATTTCACCTCAAGAGCTGGTTTGCTTAGCAACTTTCGACAAATACCTCTTAATAATGAAATTATTCCACTCTATCTTAAATTGAGATATTAATTCAATTGCACTTGTTAGGTTCAGTTCTGGTACTGTCTATATGTTGCCTTATTATGCACAAGTTAACAGAATTGAGATGTCCACTGTTTGAAACAGATAAGCAAGAATGTTGCTGTAGAGTTCACTCAGCAACAATAAAAGACTCCATAGATCAGAAGGCAAAGGAAGCAAAAAAGCATTTATTAAGAAAGAATCTGACTTTTATAGGTGAGTTCGTTAGGTCGATTCGTACTGTTAACAGGTTAGACACCCCTCAGCCCATTCATGAGAAGGAAGAAAAACAGCTTCTCAAAACCATCTTGAGACAAACATCATATGACGTGTACAAACAGCAGGTGCAGATCATTGTTTACAATTCTTCTCTGCACTTTCTTACAGCCCCCCAGGACAGTTTGTTAGGACTGCCTGGGAAACTGAATTTCTTTCTCTAAGACCAGGCTGTCAGCATCCGCACAAGACAATATTTTTAAGTGCAAAAAAATCAGCAATAACAAAAGCAACAGCTCTCATTATGCCTCAGAATCTTAGTACCTACTACCATTTAATATTTAATGTTTAATATTCTTTCTTAGTGCATTCAGGAGGCCATAGAAGGCATGAATCACTCCTTTGGCATTGGCTGAAAAACTGTCAGTTTCCAGCAAATTAAGAAGAATTCAAATAAGTATGACAAAGGAGATTTTATGTTTAGTAATGAGTTTTGAGTAATCTAATCAAATATGCTTTTATTACATACCTATGTTTTAAATGCAAAGCCTAACGTGTCACATCTTTATCACTTCTGCACCCAGGCTCTCTTTTGTGCTCTGTCTGGTCTAGCAGAAAAGCAAAACTCTCATCTTCTAGAAATCAATTGATTTAAGGTAGTTAACTTCTCTCACACACTTCAATGATGAAGGACTTCAATGTTTGAGCATCAGGCTGAGTCTTGTCAAGAGCAAGAGAGGAAAACAGCAATGAGGAAACTCTGAAACCTTAAAGAAATGTTCATTTGTCTGAAATGAACAGTTTCAAAGCTACAGAGCAGACTCTGTGCTGCTCCAGACACTGAGCAGACCCTTACACCAGCGTAAAGCAGATTTATTACAACTTATTCGTATTTAACACATGGACATACAACAGCACTGGGCAATATGGGCTACTGGATGATACAAGTCCTGTAATGCAGCTTTGGAAACATGCCCTTCTGCAAGACATTGAACAACTTTGAAAGGAAGCATCAGAGGCAGTGATAGAGCTGATACATGAATACATATGTATCAGAATGAGTTTATAACTCCATTTGAAGGATTCATTATTCCCACAGCATTTCCTGCATTCACACTGCAGGTCATGTCCACTGAGGGTGCATTATGTGTGCCTGTGTTTCACTGGAGAGGCTGCAGAGTGGCAGTGTGACTACAAAAACAGAATGGAGAGGACAGCCTATCTTTTTCTTTTTTCTTGAGGGTGTCTAAGGAATAAATGCATTTACCATCAAAGATTATTTGAAAAGGTGGTTGAGAGAGGTAGGACTAAGGTCACCCTGTATTCTGTGTTCCCAGATAAGCTCATCCAAATTACCATCCAGAGAGAAAGTCAAATAAAATTGAGGTGTCCTCATGTACACCATTGTAGGTATGCTATGCCTGTGGTGGAAATGGTCGATGTGGAGAAGGGAAGCCTACAGGGCTGCAAGAAAAAGGCACTTTGTTTTTTTGTCCTGTATGTACATAGATGAGATGAATAGCATCCCTAAGCCCTTTCTGATCAGGGTCACTGTTTCAAGCCAGACCTTATAAAACTCTCCCAATCCTTCAGAAATTTGCTTCTGCAAAGATGGGGTCAAATATCTTGCCAGTGTGAGCAAGATTCCAGCCTACTCAGCTGTAGAAATAGTGAGGATGTAATATATGCTTTTATTTGAGAGATGCTTTGCTCTTGCTTAAACTCTGCATATTTCTTAACTGTTGCTTAACTCCAATTAAATTAAAAGCTGCCAAAGGGCAGAGAAACCTCTCAGTGTTTCTAATTTCACACTAAATCCTTTGTCCTTCCTTCAGGGTTTCCAACAAAGGAACGACATTTTAACAACTTTGCATACACTAGAGGAGAAAACAAGGATGTGACCAAAATAGATTCCATTCTAAAGGCACCAGCTTCACAGGGTAATGACCAAGCTCGCAAGGATGGACTAGGCTGACACCCATTCATGAACAGAACATTTTTACTTATTCCAGAAGCCTTCAGCTCAGTTAAGGAAGGAAAAGGCAAGGGGTCTTGAATTTTGAACTCCTTTTGCTCTGAAAAGTAGAGAGATCCTGCTCCTGCTTCACTGATCAATTTGAAATGATTCTCTGGAGGCCTTGTTACTAACACTTGAAAGATATGTGAAATTTGGTACATTGCATTCCTTCCCTTCATTAGGCATCAGTTCATGGTTTCATCAGGAAAGCAGCCCTGCACAGCTGCATAGAGTTCACTCCTTTAGACTGCCTTGAAGAATACAATATGACTAAAATTTAACCAAGTAAACTGAAAAAATGATAATGTTTTGGCCTGCATTGCTGAGTATGTGCTAGTAACACTACGCAGTGCAGGTGTGAGCAGACAATACACTTCCCTTTCTAAAACAACCTGCTTAAGAAGAGCTAGTATTATCCCAACAGTGACTACTAGGGTTAGACATGGGCTAATTAAAAACCCATGCAGCTGGGGTCTCGTCAGCATAAATAATTACTTGGATCTGTTTCCACCACCTTCCACCCCCCACCTCCATCTTCTTTCCTCCTCTAAAAAAAAAAAAAAAAGTAATCTCTGTGCATGTATGTAATTACAGGAAACATTATGCATTATTAATGTGGCTGCAGCAGACAGAAAGTTCAGGTTTACAGCTTACCAGTATAGAGGTAAGTTGTAGCTACTGGCAACAGTCAGCTTGCCCGTGCATTAGATAATGAGACAGTTTCCAAGAGTTCCAACTAAAGAGGCTAAATAATATCAGCTATTTGGAAAAGCAGAGAAGCTGGAAGGAATGATGCATCTGAATCTACCACTGAGATGGACAACAACGGACAACCCGTAAGAATTATTCCAGGAAGAATTAAGTTGCAACAATAAGGTTGTGCATTTTCTTTGATCCATGAATGTGATTATGTTCAAAAGCAATTACACAAGCTGGAAGTCTCCAGGGGCTGGGCAGAGAGGAAACGGGTACAGATAGTACCCCATGAGATGAAGCACCCCAAATAAAGACCTTTACCATGCCTTTTTCCTACCAAAACAACAGTGTTCACAGTGAGCTGTAAAAAGGATGCATGCATGTCCTGTGATTTCAATGATTATCAGACATGTCAGGCCAGAAGTGCTCATTTCCTGGCACACCGAACAGTGACCTATGATTACAGATATCTGTTGAACTGGTATCTGTACATTAATGCAGAAGAAATGCCTTTCAGACTTCATATTCTGTTGCTCTGTACAACAGATTATGCTGCACAGAATATGGATATAGAGCCAGAACTCCTGAAATGAAGGCTTAGAACAACAGAAACATACTGCATGATTTGAACAAGTAATAAAGTTCCAGATTAGATACATGGATTAAGTCACAGACAGTAATTCAGACCTGTTTCCACAGCAGGATGACTTGTGCAGTTTCAGCCTGAGTCACAATTTCTTTTTTCCCCTCCTCATGGGGTTCCTTTCTTCGTACAACATTTGTAACTGCTCTTGATAAAGTGCCTAAAATGTAAAAATTATGAAGAGCAGCAAGGAGCTGTCCTAAAGCTGAAGAGTCAGAAGCTTCTCCTACAGCCTGCTGATGTATCTCACAGATTTCAAGGATCTGCCAAAAAAACCTCAAATAGAGTCCCTTCCCAGTAGGTCAGAGGGGAGGACCCTGGTCTGCCTTCAGAACCAAAGGCCTAGCTAGCATGAAATTTGACACACGAGCAATGTTAAAGCTTTGTTATCCCAGATCACTTGCATGTTACTGAACAAGCACTGCAAAGGATTGTCATGACACTTACCAGTTTGGTTGTAGTCCCTCACTTCATCCTACTGTCTGCCAGAACCTCCCTAGCGGCTTCTTGCCAAATGTTTATTCTTCCCACAATGGGAACAGTTGGGCATAATGGAGATTAGGGTAAAAAACACTGCAGTCTTGCCTCTGTAGATGACTTTCTCTGGTTTGAGTAGCAACAGCTAACTATGACCTTTCCAGCTACCCATAGCCATTGACTGTTTCTGTACTGAAGACAGGCTTTTTAATACCACTGTGGGGAACAGTGCTCAGATGACAGAGAAATCCTTTGGTAATTATTTGGGCTAATCCTATTAGGAAAGAAAGGCTTTCAATTGCTAAAGCAACAAAAAACCCTTCCAGAGAAGAAGCCCACCTCTTCAAATTAAATCAATATGCCTGTCCAGTCCAGGATAGCCTGATTATTATTGTATAAAAGAAAAGTTGTGTTAACTGAAATGAAAAAAAATATTTAACGTTTTAAGAAGTTAAAATTTTTAAAATGCATTTGAAATATCTACAAATTCAAAAGACTGCTTCCCTGCATGTATTTTATTCACACTTTACTAGACCATAGTTCTACTTATATATATTGCAAGTAAGAATAAGACTTCTATAGAATGGCATAATTTTATAAGGATTTTGCTTTGGCTCCAAATTTATGCTATGACAGAGGAACAATTTATGCTCCCAAAATCTTCTGTTATTTTAATGCTGTGGTAGCATGACAGTGGTAGAATTAACTCTTTCATGTGCTCATCAGAAATTCAGCTAGAGTGTTTAAAATGACAGTAATTTGATTTATTGAGCAATAAGAAGAATTATTCTTCTATGGCCACCAGCCAAACAAGCAATCTTTTAATAAGGCACGTGCAGTCACTGCATTTCCTTTATGAGGGAGGAAAAAAAAAAAAAAGAAAGCCAGTTAAAAAACCAAAAAAATTTACTAAGGTACTGAAAATGGACCTAACTTGGTGAACAGGCAGATCCAACCATGTGGTGTTGGGCATTTTCTTTTGCCTTCTCATCTCTGTGTCTGTGTCTCTCCTCCATTCCTTGCCCTGGAGGGTTCTGGATGAACCAGGATACTGCTCAGATCCTTTTGCCATGATAGACTTCAGCCAAGGTGTTAATAGAAGCTTTTGGTTTTATTTTAAAATAACCTATCATGGCTACCCTTTTCTCTCTCTTGGGGGCCTTCTTCCTCTCCCGAGATCACACTTTTGACACCGGCACTATAGACTGTTTTAGGAAGAACTTCCATGTTCGTCTTGTGGAAGTAAGTCTCCTAACTTTGCAGGAAATAATGATACATTTTTTACATCAGACATGAATGTCACTGAAGCTTTTTTTGAAGACTTTGTAAACAGAGAAAAGACTTGGTGAACACTCTCACAGAAAAAAATAGTAAGTGCATTT
>VXBQ01017101.1:83358-112989 GCA_013400175.1 Phainopepla nitens | reverse complement strand
TGACCACTGCTCTTTCATTAGGATTTCACTAACTAGGATGTTTAAACTCATTTTATATTAAACAAGAACTAGTTATCTGACCCTTCCCTTAGTCGCTCACTATGTCCTTAGAACAAAGTAAAGCATTCTCTCCAGAGACCATTATTCAGGGAAATAAACCCACTGAAATGATAAAGCAAAATGCAGGAGGTAGTATTGTGTTTTCCTTTGACCCACTGTCGAACCAGGGCATGAAGTGTATGACTTCCTGGAGAAGTAGCCTTTTAATCTACAGCACAGATCAATTAAATTCTAATAGCTGAAGATGTCAGACTAATTTTTTACAAGAGCAAGAGCTGAGAGTCCTGCTGTGATAGCGTAACTGCGACCTAAGTAATTGCCTTCAACACCTGAATTCCTACAGCTTTATAAATTGTTTACAGTATTCTCCTCTTCCTGTCTTGCCTCAAGTGACTATACACAGTTACTCATTATCTCATTAAAAAAATTCTGGTTTTTCACCCCAAAATAGCTGCATTTTGGAAGTTTCTGAGGTGCTACCACTGTATTGAAATTTTATGACAAAGCAGCAAAGGTTTTCAGACATAAAAGAAGCTGAACACTTGTTCAATGGTTAGGTATTATCCTCTAATTTTTTCTGATCCTTACACCGTATAGCAGCACTGTCAATCATACTATCATCTTTGTCTCTCTGTTGTAGAGGGAGTATTAGAAATCAATGTCTGTCAAACTCAGAATAAAATGAAACCAAACAAAATAGAGTAAATTGAATTAATGCAGAAAAAAGATATACCATATTTCACTATACTGCAAGATACCTAGTCATCAAGCCATGCTGTATCTTAAAGGAACCGCAATTCACACAGACCTCAGTAAGTAGGGAAGACTTTCCATGTGTCTTTCCTTGGTTCCAAGTTTTTGCCACACATCAAAGACAAGTGGAATCCTGTTGGTAGGTTGCACATGAGCACCATTAAAAAAAAAATAAAAAAATCTAAACAAACCTCCAAAAATCAGGTAACAAGACAACTTAAATGGTCTGAGGACTTGATACAAATCATTATTACCCTTCAAAAATTGCTTGAAATACCAACAAAATCAGGTCTTTTCAGGATTGGGTATTCTTAAGGAGAGGAAAAAGCCACATAAAAACTATATCTTTTGGGGACCAAGCACTCTGTCTTCCAGAAGCCCATATTAATGTTTGTATGAGTTCTAGAAAAGTCAGGTTTTTTAAAAGCAGACTTCTGCCAGGTATAGGGAGAAGAATTGGGTTCACTTTAGGAGATGAAGAAAAGCAGAATTTAGCAAAAATTTAACTTGCTTTTTAAGATTTCAGCACACAGATGATTTATTGGCCAGGCTGCTTGCTTTGTGTATGCAAGGATGTTCCTGTTAAAAATACTCTGTAAGTCAATGACCCTAACAACACACCATAGAAGATTTTATTGCTCAGCACTGACCATTTTTACCAAAGCAGTTCAGTATTGTACTTAAAAAAAGGTGACAGGCAAAAAGTCTTTGCAAACTTCCTTTCTGTGTGCTGTATCTGGTCATAATTTAATATACATGTTGGAATCTCTCAATGCATGACAAGAAGATGAAGTGTTAGCAAAGTGCCGTCCTGTACCAGGCCTGGAGCTTGTAAGTTAATAACTCCAGAGAGGAAAGATGACCAATCCAAACTGGCACATTTCTTACCCAATTAATGTTTCCTTTTTAAATTTCTCTGCAGGTTTTAGAGGCAACAAGAAAGTCTGTAGGAAAACAAGTTTAAAGTCATCTGTGGGGCACACAACCAGCAATGGGTCTTTCCCTCCAGGAAAAAGCTAAACAAAACCATTCTGTATTCCTCTGAAAAAGAAGCCACAGCCAAGGTGGGATTGGCCTCCTACCTGTCCTTTATCCATATTCCTGCCTCCAGCTGGGCATCACATCAACCTCCTATATAGGGACCAGGAGGAAGCATGCTGCAGAGAATATATTCCAAGTGAGGGAAGGAGGATGCCAGCTCACCATCTTCCCCAAGGAGACAAATCTAAACTGAGAATCTTCACGTAAGACAATCACATCTGAAACATGCAGACTGCATGGCATGTCCTGGCTCTTTGCTGGAGGACGTGTCTTCACAGACATTTTAGGGAGAAACCCTTAGTAGGCAGCACAAACAAGTATGAGGATAATGCTGCAAGGCGCAGCTAAGCAAACGCTTCTATTTGACACATATTCCCACAGACTGCCTCTGTGCAACTTCCTCATTTCCTACTGCTATAAATGCTCAGCTTTTGATCCAGTGTAGCCCTTGGAGCATGGGTTTCCAGATTGATGTTGTCCACAGAAACAGTAAGCTCAAGTGTAGAACCATTCCTGGTCTGCACACCCATACTGCGCTGTTCGTGGTTCCCACACAACACAACAGGAACTGCGGTAACTGTAAACAGCTTGCATGCCATCAATTCCCTTTTCTCCTTTTCCACCATACAAATGTCCCTGCATAATACCTCCACCAGAAGCCTGTGTGCAGTGCTAATGCTTTTAGCCTAGGAAACCTGATTACTTTTGAATTTCTTTCCACGTATGTTGTAACTTACAAACAATAATGTAAGTTTTGGGACCAATTTTCTAAGGGAAAGGAAAACTACCATATGTATGCCACTGGGGTTAGAAGCCAAGATTCCTTTAACAAGTCCCAGGAGAGCAAAAAGACCACCAGATTTTCATTCTCTAGTCTTGAATACTAGAAATAAGAGTTGACTGAACCCTTAATAACAAGGCATTACAGTGAAGTCTCAGATTTAGTTTTTCCACTCCAGCTTCTGAAAAGAAGAAAGTCACAGGGTCATAAGGCACTTGTTTCAGAGTATGGCAGTCCTGGCGAACAAGGGGTAGAAAAATGTCTTCCATCTCCAAATTTTCTAATGTGATTAAGAATGGCCTCTGCAGTCTTTGGTAGTAAGAACACACAGGGCAGCAATTGCTGTTGGTTTGTTCACTTCTTTCAGCAGGAAAAAAACTATCATAGACAGCTTCATTGTGAAGGAAAATGAAGGTTGTAATCTAGCGAGGAAAGTTGTAATATAGCAGTAAGACAAGGAAAATGGCTTTAAACTGGAAGAGAGTAGGATTAGACTAGATATTAGGAAGAAATTCTTTACTGTGAGAGTGGTGACACAGTGGCACAGGTTGCCCAGAGAAGTTGTGGATATCCCATCCAGGCCAGGCTAGGTTAGAGCAGCCTGGTCTGGTGGAAGATGCCCCTCTCCATGGCAAAGCGGCTGGAACCAGATGATCTTTAAGGTCCTTTCCAACCCCAAATTCTATGGTTCTGTGATTACACAGTACAAAATAAATATATATGAATCAGTCCTTGGGTTGGGGTAGCAGAGATGGTGGGAAGTATTTCTGCCTGTTAGGGGCAGCATTAACAATCAGTGCCAAAAGGTCGCACACCATGAAACAGGACACAAAAGCACGAATTTCCTCTCTTCCTTCCTTCTCTCTTGGATTGCTGACCCCTCAATCAGATCAGCAGCCCTTTATGTGAAATTTTGAATGCCTAAGGGCAGTTCTTTCTACTTTATTTAAGAATGGAGACCCACACTCTCGAAGGGGACTTGATTTTGAGGAGTGTAGCAATACGTGCACATAAAAAGGATCTTCAGGTTTGGGATGTCAGTTGTGGAGGGTCTTACAGAGGCGGAATTTTTTTTCTAAACTTCTTCCTCTCTGAATATCTGTCACTGAAACTCCAAAAGAAGCAAAGACATGTGTCCATTCTCTTGTGAAAGCCCTAGGGGAGAGAACCTACTCTGTTTTCAGGTCTTTCCCAGTGTCTGGCCCACAGTGACAATGCTGGCATGTTGTCTAAACATCTGCTATAGTCTCAGAAGTAGAAGGACACAGTTTGTTTTATCTCCTGTGGCTGCTACAAGATTGACAGTGACAAGTGTGAAATGGACATGTCCCACAGAAATTCAGAAAAGAAAATCCCTAAGGAACTTTAAAATAGGTACATGGTCAACTCCCTCATCACTCTGTAGTGTGAGCAGACATTCACATCTGTTAGCAATAAACATTGGCTGCCTCCTGCATTTCCTACCCAGCATAGGCAGCAATGTCCAATATTGCCCTCTCTCCTCCATTGCTTATTTTAGTGACTTGAATGGTACTAACTTCAGTATACATTAATGCTTCTGAGAACAAAACAGAGAGGATTTACTATTTTTAATTGCTTCAGAATTTATTCCTGCCTACGCTGCTGCTAGGCATCAAGGGTAAAAGGAGGCCAAAATCCACCTCTTAACACCTTGGTGGTAGAGAGCTTTTTTAAATAACCATCATATTTCTCTGATTCTTAATACACACATAGAAATTATCAGACCAGTAGCTGAGAAGAAAATCCAGAAAAATCCAGAGATATGGCTTTGACCTTTCCTCCTGGTGCTGCTAGAGTAGCTATTAGATGTGAATTAAGGGCATTCATATATAGTTTGCTATAAAGCACATTTTATAGCAGCCCTGGAACTGTCAGGGTGGATCGGACCATTGGTCTATCTCACCTGCCATCCTGTTCTTAGCAGCTGGCAATACTTACTGCTTTAGGGCAAGATTAATACCCTACCTTCCACAACCTCACTGATTTTGATTGTGTGAAGTGGCTTTCCAGACTGTTCAAAACCCAGGCTGATAGATGGTAGATTTGGTTCTAGTAAAGAGCTGGAAGTCTCTTCCTAATGGTTCTCAAGGGTAAAATTGTATAGGATTATGGCTGTATTGCATGCTTCCCTGGCAAGCATCACTGCTGAGGAAGAAAAGATTCCCTTTTCCACTGGTACCCCTGCAGCTCCCAGTGTACGCCCGAGATAAGCAGAGAGACAATCTGTCTTTCCTAGGAAAGAACCACTTCTGGCTCTCTGTCCCAGCTGAGGGAAGACACACAAAACAATGGCTTCACCTTGCTCATCTTCTTCCCAAGGATAGTGGGGCACAGAAGAAAGAGTGCAAGGAACTCTAACAAGCACCAGCTGGCATGCAGATGAAGGGAAATGCAGCCAGGTGGGGAATGGCTGGACCTGAGGGAGCTCCAGCTACCTCAGGGCCAGGGGCAATGGAGGCAGAGGAGACAGTGTTTGAAGCAATACATTGCCTGGGGAGGGCAGGGAAGGAAATTCCAAGTAGAAAACACTGGTGTAGTTTCCTCCTCTTTTGCCCTGCCCAAACCTACATTTGACCTTTCTGAAGGAATGAGCCTTAATACACAGAGAGCATGTCTCTGAGAGTTCTGACAATATATAACAAGTAACAATTGCACCTGTAGTTCAGTAATCCCACCCAGTCACTCCTCATCTCTTAATGCGTATTTTACTTATGAGCTAGGAAGGCAGAAATATACTTGAGGGTCTTGCCAGCAATAATTTAAACAACTTGTATATACTTACAGGAGGAAGTGTTTGTTCCTTCTGTTGAAGCTTGTATCCTAAGCATGGGTTCTGCAACACACAGAAGTAACAATAAAGTTGTAAGAATACAGCCATAGCTACAGCACTATACTGGAGGAGCCTGCACATCTTCCCCCGGTAGAAATTTCTTTTTTTTTTTTTTCCCTCAGTAGTCAGAAACCCAGCAGAGCAGAGAAAAAAATGAGATAGCTTGAGAAAGCGAAGGACTTCAAAGTTGGTTCAGCATGTCCTAGGCACACTGTGAATAATCAATTATAGCAAAAATGCTTCATAGTCCTGGGAGGAAAGGCTGTGAGAAAACTGGCAAAGACAGAGTAAAATTTTCAGCTGTTTCTGACAGCATCAGAGGAAAGTGAGTCTTGAAGCAGTAGGTCTTGAAGCTCCACATGCTGACCCAAGAAGCGCTGATTTCTTATCTTCTCACATAAATTCAATTGATCACTAAGGAATTTCAGTCTATCACAACTATAGTTAAGGATTACTGTGGCTTGAAAGAGAGGAGAGTCCATGACTGTCACTACCTCTGCAGAGAGCTGTAGATGGAAGGGAAAGCAGAACACATTCCAGACCAAAATGGGACATAGCATCAGCCCCAAGTGGTTACAAAGAAAGGGGAAAGAAAAGGTAAATAATCTTGTAGGACAGTGGAAGGAAATGGACTTCAACACAAATCACACTAAGGAAGCACTCAGAAAAGTTTATAGAAGAAGCAGGCAGCCTGAAGCTACCTCTGAATCTGAACCACACAGCAATTAAGGGCTATGTGTTTGGGTGGCTTCATGGGCTTCCACTATCTAGCAAATCACATACGGTGTCATGCATAAACAAAGAATTCAAGAGAAGGCTTGAGAAGTATTATCAGCTGAAAGGAATATTTTGAAGACAGAATACTTTGCCCAAGGTGGCAATGTGATGTGCCAGTGTGAACTACAGGTGGCTAACAGCCAGTCTGTGGATTCTAGGGAGTAGGTCAGGCATACTGCATGCTCTGTAGTGAAACATTTAGCATGTCATGTCACACAGAAAAGATGAAAACAAAGCCTGATTTTAGGCAGAAAAAAACCTACTCTTAAAAACTAGGACCACTCTGTAAGTTCTCCTACCATCAAAAGTAACTGTAGCAACACTTCAAGAGACCTAGATCCTGGTGATTTCAACACCAGCATTTCACAATACTCTATCTTCAAGTAAAGAAACAACATACAAATTAATTATTTTCATTTGAAAGTCCTGAAAAAGAATCAGCAGTGCCCAAAACCCCAGGTACTACTGGTCACCAGGAAACTCATGAAGCATTAGAGAAAGACATGGTCTGGGCCCAGAGTGGTATAGAACAGTAGGAAAAACAGCACCTGGCTGGGTTTGGGACTAAGCTGGTCTCTGCTCCAGCCACATATCAAAGACCTCCTCAGAGCTCCATGTGGAGACCTCAACAAACAGCCACTAAACATATTGCTTTTTTGCTGTTCTGAGGACAATACTATGATGTGTTGCTTGGCATGAAATCTGCCAGTGCAGAGATTCATCAGGAATGCAGCCAGCTTTTTGAACATCCCAGCTTCCTCCTTCCAGCGGCACAATAGCAGTAAAGAGGAGAACAGTACTGTAACAGCAGGCACTTGAAGGGACATAAGCAGGCAAAGAGACCACGCAAGAACAAGAACTCAAATTCATGGGAAAGCAGGCAGCAAAGTGCAGGGACTATATTCTTGCTGCACAAGGGAGAAGGCAAGGCAAGCCCAGCGGAGTCAGTGACCAGCATGTCACCTTCTTTGAACAAAAATGGTTCCAATGGTTACAGGACACTTGCTATTAGCTATGTGGTCTCATATATTCCCAGTGAAGCACCAGTGACAGGCCCCACTGAGAACATGAAAGAATATGGGCACATCCAACCTCTCTTCTGTCAAGCAGCAATGCCAAGATTTCAGAAGTAGGTCGCCACACACACAGATGCATCAAAGGAAAGCCTGTAGGCATGCTAAATGTAAAATCTGGCAATCACACTGTTTTCCTTGATCTAGCCTACAAACGCTGTCATTTCACACTAAAACCCATCCTTGCCAGACATAGCTTTCCCAAAAAAGCTAGCAGGACCCCAGCCTCTTTGCCAAGGAGGGTATGTGCTTCTTGTAAATCCTTGGGTTGCTCAGCTTATACACGTTTATCCACAACTGTCTCAGCCAAAGTCATCAGTAGAGACAAGTACTTGTATTGTGGCCATGTATAAAGTATTCTTAACAGTTAAATAATGAAAGCAGCTTCTCACTGGGGTCAGTTCCAGGAGTCACACTGGAAGTGTGCAATCCATAACTGCAGGAAGGATGCTGAAAGTAAATTCCATCAGTCTGAAAGGAAACCACCTGGAGAAGGCTCCTAGTATGCCAAGGCAGCTTCAAAAGTGGTTAAATTACTGACAGTGAGTTACCTGTCTACACTCATGGACCCTGCAGAGCTGTCAGGAATTGTATGTAGAGCCCTGAGGAACAGAGCAGTTTAGGCAACAGACTTTCCTGAGGACACATCAATATGCCTATACACTCAGCAAACTTATAAGCAGCTGCTAGGATTTATAGAAGGAGGTAAGAGCTTTTTCAAAACAAAGCTCCTAACAACACAAATACTTCTTCACTTGGGCTGCTGCAGCCTGACAACTGTAGGTCAAACTAGCTTCCTCCATGCAGCCCCAGAATAGCAAAAATTATGCTTAACCCTTCTTCATTAATTTCTTGGTCCCTGAAGTAGTTCAAGTATGCAAAGTGATATGCAGAAGCGGAGCTGCTGGATGTAGATGAATTATTCTCTGTTAAGAAGGAGCTGTTTCAGAGCTGTAGAAGCAATTTCAAGAAGAAATGAAAAGAAAGGGACAGAAAGACTCCATTAATTCAACTTACGTGAAGAAGTTTTTGTCACTTCTGTTGATACTGGTATCTTGCTGGTACTCTCTGGAAAACACAAGAGGCAACAAGAAGTTATAATATGGTGTCAGATGATCCTCTAAGAGCATTCAGCTCCAGAATTGACAAGGTAAAGAAGAAAAGGTGTTCAAAGAAGCAAGCTTAAATTTTGCTTCAGTGGGCAGAGGCTTCAATCAGATATAAACTTGCAGAGGTTTCTTTTCAGGCAAAAGCCAAAAAAATGATGGTGCCTACTAGCAAAACTGAAGAAAAAAGCCTGCTCCTTCTGAAAGGAGCCAGTTGTTCAATCTCTCATTTTCCTCTGGGAATAACTGATCAGTGGCAACAGGAGAAATCATGCAGATGGCTCTGTTTCTGGAAGACGTCAGTGTGAGTATTCACTCCTTATGCTTCCAGGCAGTTAAATTTTGCAAAGACGTGTCCCTGTTCATATTGCTTGAACTGCCGGTAAGAACATCCAATGGTATCACTTGCCACTTCAGGGAAATCTTCTGAGCAACACATGCAAACCCCATCCTTCATGGACTGCTGGGGGCTCTGTGATGGAAATCAAACAGTTGCTTTGCTGAAGAGATGGGAGAAGTTGCACTTCCATACTGGTCCTATGTATATCTCCATACACTATTGCTAATTACATACTGGCACAGACTGCTTGCACTCACTTGTTGAACCAGCTGATGGCTAAGGGGGATGATGTTGCCATATTTAGATCCTTGCTAATGCAAAATGCACAGATGGGAGAAAGCAGAATGTAGAAAGCTTTTGTTTAGGCTTCACAAACTTGCACAGAGACCTTGTTCCAATGGCAGCATTGATTTGTGAGTGCTCTGCTGTCCCCACAAACCACAACTGTGTGCAATTTCTTAGGTGTGAACAAATCACTCTTCAGTTGCATTCATCAACAATCTTGGACTTCCCCAAGTTCTCAAAACACATTTCAGACATTAAGTGGTGCAGTTCAATGCAGCTGCACATGCTTCAAATCTACAGCTGGAGAAAGACCCTGAATGCCAAGAAAAAAGTCTTGCCCTGAAACCTCAAGGCACATCAAGAATCCCCTAGTAGGTCAAACAAACAGAATTTAGAAAAATACCTCATGAGAGATTTCAGAAAAGGAAACTCTGGAATGTTTTTATTCTGTTTTGTGAATCTGGATTCCAGTGGTTCTTTGCTCACAGAGAGTTCACAGAAACTTGACCAGAGACAAAACTAGTCCAACTGCCTTCCCTTCAACATCCCTCTTGTTAAACTTTAATATCCATTCTGTAGTTTAACTTCTTACTTGCTTGCTCTTCTTTTGTATATTTTTTCCATTTTAGTCCAGCTTTCTTTGGCAAATATATTATTTGCCTTGTTAGTACATCCCAGTTTCATCTCACTAATCGGAGAGAACATGTTATGCAGCATTTCCTTGGCAGCCAGTGATGCATGGCATAAAAGTGTGTATCATAAGTAAAATTTTTAAGGTCAAAACCTTTGCATTAGGTCTTGGAACACAGTGACCTGTAGCCAGGCAGCTTTCAGGACCATTATTTGGGTATAACAGCAGTTTCTCTATTGTTCAACTGGATTGTCTCAGCAATTAATCTTTCTTAGTCACATCAGGAGATGGAACAGGTCTGACAGCTGCATAGCTCAGCATCTGGCACAACTGGAGCAAACTTTTCTTTCACCATTAAAGAAACCATGTTCCATTCAGTGCCTGTGCTGAGCTTGATGGAGCATTTCTTACTGGCACCTCTCCAGCCCAGCTGCGTTAGTACAAACGCCGACGGGAAGCTTCCCTGCCAGTGGAAAATACAGCCAGAGCCTCCTACACCTGAAACGTGCTGAGAAATACATTTGGAAAACATGTGGCAAAGTCACACTTTATCAAGCCCCACCAGTAACTTTTGTCTCAGCAACACGAACAGTAGATGCCCACGTTTGGAAGACACAACATTTCTGTGTATTGCTTACTGCAGACAGTACACCACAACCATAAGAAAGGCGTTTTACAGTGCCTGGGAAGGTTAGCGCAGATCAACACAACAAGCTATCTGGACACAAGAAGCAAACAAAAAAAAAGAGACTTCTCATAGCAGGCCATCAGTACTTGCCTGAGGTGAAAAAGCTGGAACAATTTTTCTATCATTATACTTTTGCTGCTGCAGTCCGCTAGGGTACGGAGACGGCAGCCTGCAGCCCTGTCCTTCATCATCACATTTAAGTTCTCATGAGGAGCAGCTACCTCAGAGGTTACAGTCAGTTCTGTCCCCTGGCACTTCTAGGAATACTAAGTCTTGGTGAAGTGCTGTTTCCTGAAACTGGGTATGTTTGTGCAGGGGCTTTCTTATGTAAAAATAGTGAAGGATCCATGAGAGATTCTTGTTTGGGGATGTTTTAAACAGCAGGTCTCTGCAGCTTCTCAGTCCCATTCCCTTAGTACTCGGACCAGCAGTCCGAGTCTATCAAACAGGAAAGAGCTCCTTCAACTCCATAAGGACTACCAACAACCCCATCAGCTTGCTGGCCTTGATATGTTGATCCATCCTTCCAGATAGGGAACTTTGTCTGGACTGCTGAGAGGAAATCATTCCTTGCTGTGTAGGCAACAAGCTCTGCTGTATGGCTCTGAGGCAGGAGGTCCTACTCCTCCTAAGCCAAAACCTTTTCTCTAGAATAACCTTTAAGAGCCTTACAGCTGCTGTTGTGAACAGCTCTGTGCATGCCCTCACAGCTTTTTTCCCCCCAGTTAGCTTGTCAGAGGCCTAATGCAAAAAAGCCTGCTTGAGTAAGCTGAAGGGATTTGGTTGATCTCATAGGTTTTAGTTCGGGCCTAGCAGGTGGTCACTCTGAGAAGCCTCACAGGGACAAAAACCTGGGCTCTGAGGAGAATTCAGACACAATTACACGATAGGTAGTTAGAGCTGCAAACAAGCTTTTTGTCATTCTGAGATGTACTTTCTGGCAGTGATGTAAATTTTAAGCCTTTTGAATTGTTTGTGCCATTAAAGTGATATAATCTAAATTATACAATGACAGAAACTAACATATACCTTGAGGAATGGGGAGCACTTTCTTCATCTCTGTCACTTGCTCTATAGAAAGCACAGCAGAGTAGCTGTGTAGAAGGTTGGTAAGGCCATAGTCTGGGGCCTCAGAGGCATGCAGGCATACGTGGTCAAAGACACAGGGTGATCCAGTGGCTAAACTAACTTTTAGTTTCTTAAAACTACCATAGTTTTCCCCTTTTGCATCCAAGGAACTACTGACCTGAGTCAGATTTAAAGAATATTGCCCTCAATCCAAGTATTTAAAATTGCAAGGAAAGGTTCAAGAGTACTCTTAGGGGAGCAGCAATACCAAATTGAGTGATGGACACATTTCTTTCTAAGACCAAATCATTGTTCAAGACATTGGTCTAAGTATGCCAATTTGCTCCAGGTGAGAATCTGACTCATCATGCCAGACAGTTCAAAAGAAACTATGTCCCAGGTTGCCTGCAATTATGCTAGAGACAAGAGGTACCCATATCCCCTATTTTAATCAAGTCTTGGACAGAAGAAGGGACATTTTTACACTTCAAGTATTTCATAGTTTGTCACATGCTCTATGAGTACTAGATATAAAATGTTTTTATTCACTTATTTCTCAGTCATCTTCTTGAAGCTAAGCTACTGTCTGTCTTCAGAAGAGGAAGAGCAAATTAAAATTGAATTAACTATGAGTATCAGATCCTTATTGATTACTGTACAACTTGGAGCCATTATTACTGCTACTGCAAGTCCTATGGGTACAAAACCAAAAACCTGCACAGGCCATTGTGTAGCTAATGAATTTACCAAGGCTCACCTCTGCCTACAATTGAGATACATTAACAGATCACCTGAGTACTTCTGGTACCCATCAATTCAGGCAAAATTGTCCCAGACATTCACACTGATGAGTCAAACTACATCAACTCACTTTTCACAGACATCAAGGAATAGTGTTCACCCAAAATCCAGCCCACAACCCAGCAGAACCAGCACTGCAGATTTCTGGCTTTTGAAATATCTCTGCATGAATCCACCCTTTTGCACCCTGAAACATGCTGGGCACAGAAAACATTCTCAGGAACGCAAAAGAATAAGGCCAACAGATTTTAATGGAAACAACTGACAACTATCACATGCAGACAGAGCATGTTTGACTCTATAAAAAAAAAATATCACTTAGCTAGTTGCCTAAATACAGGGTTTTGTGAGCAAGTTTAAAGCTTTGGCTTTGGTGGTGTGAAGTTTTCTGTCAGCGTTATTTATTAAGCATAGTAAGGTCCTATGCTGATGAGAAAATCCCAGAAAAATTCACCACAAGAATTTTGCCTGGGTAAAGTAACAAATTAGGATGCACAAAAAAAGAAATTACTATTGCGTTAGCAAACTTGTGTGCTATTTATACAACACCAGGAGAACTTCATGCCTCTATTCTGACCTCTATTACAATCTTTCTTAGGGGAGCATAGATGAGTATGAGTAAATGAAAATAAGAAGGCAGCTCATATCCTGCGGGCAAATTACACTGATTATAAATTTTAAAAGAAAACAGAATAGCTCCTATCACTTGCTGTTATGACTAGTAAAAATTGTGTTTGTCTAGCTACTTTTATATTTGTTACATTTTTAGTCCCCACACATGGCTCTATAGACAAAGATATATATTTCTTTCAGTAAAACTGGAAAAATTTATAAGTCTATATAGGTTAAGTCTACGCAGTTTGTGTGGGGTGTGTGTTCATGTTTATGTGTAGCAATGACTTGCACAAGAGCAAATTTGGGAGTTTTAAGTAACGATAATGTTTATAATAACAGTAAGAAGGACAGGAGTTACTATTCCACTGAATATTACTGTTTTAGACAAAAAAGTTTACCACTTTGGGGAATGAGATCAGGAGAAATTAAGGTCTTTGCTCACTGAAAGCAACAAAAATATTTTACAACTGTTTTATTGAGAAATATTAGTTTTTCTGTGCTTGGAGCAGGGAATTGAAATCAGCAAACTTTATGGTAAATATATAGATTTCGTATTCCTGGGGGGAAAACCCCAACATATTTGCTTTGTTCTTCATATGTTTTTTCTTAATGTCCTTCGGTACTTAATGTTAGAGACAAGACACCATGATAAACAGAGCTTTGGTCTGGCCCTGTGATTCTCTTTCGTGGCATACACCAGAAAAGAAAATTTCAACTAAAATAGTCATAGTTCGACAAAATTCTAGGGAATTTAAACTCAGATTTTTTTAGATACAGAAACCCACTAATCTTACAGTCGAAATAAAAATAACCCCATTCCCAGAAAAGCCATTACCTTGTCCACCCTCACTCTTAAAGTAACCGACAAAAAGGGAAAGGAAGACTCAGTTTGCAGATAGCAGGGCACATCTAATAAATATGACCAGGTGAGGTCACTAAATTAAAGGTCATAATTTAAGTTATGGTTCATCTAGCAGAACAGACCTGTACCACCATAAGAAAGACAGGCCCGTCGGTGCATTTTTCTTTACCTCACTGTTACCCTATCTGCTTGAGGTGGAAGAAAGCTATCTCTCCCCTCACTTTAAGAGATTCAGCCTTCTCAGATGCCATACTTTAGTCTTCTTCAGGGAATCCTGAGCTACACAGGACCCCAAGGGCTTCCCCAAAAGCCCATTAACAGGTAATAACAAGCGAGAGTTAAATATGCTAGATTTTTGGTTGTTGTTTTACTTTTTCTTCTAATTTTAAACTCTTTCTTTCTTATGAATATTGCAGGACCTCCCAGCTATACAGGACACAAGTAATGACTGCCCTTCAGGGCTCATTACCGAGTTTGGATCCCAAATCTGTCATTAAGCTAGCAAGGGGAAGAGGTCAGGGAATGTGGGGGAAGGAGGGGTGAGGAGGTCACCCACGCAGGGGGTCTATCCCTGTTTGCAAGGCAGATGTGGCCCTTTGAGGCTGTAAGGATCTATTGCTGTTAAGTCACCAGATGTTGCCTATGCTCTTTCTCAAATCCAGGTGGAAATTCCACCATTAGCAGGAAAATGATGAACAATTTTATTAGTAATTTATAAGGAACAGTAAGCAGAGGGGTCTCAGATGTATGTGTGGCAACTAAATATGCATGATTGATTTATTCAACCAGTGAATGATGCCATGCCTGAGTCTAGATGATCAAATATCACTGAGATGTTCCAGTTCAGATACCATTGTGTTTCCAGTTCAGATCTTTACGGACAAGAGCCATCTGGCAGGTTTAGACTGGATTCCAGTTTGCCCTGCATTTGCATGCATGGCTGTGTTTTAAACAACTCACACTTCATAACATAATTAGATAGATTTTAACACATATGTTATGGATGCACATAACAGGGCTTGCCACAAATACTTTCTACTGAGAGCAAGCTCCTGTCCCCTTGCAGCAGGTGCATTTTGCAGTCATTCAGCATAGCCCAAAAGGAAGCTGAAAAATCCATGTCATTTAGCACAGGAACAGGGTCCAGCATGCACTCCCCATGACACTGCTCCTTGTCTGAGAAAGTAATAGAAAATGGTCAAGCTTTTTCTTTTTCATTTATCTGTATCACTGCCTAGGCACAGTGCCTATAGTTGAATTATGGAAACAGCATAGGAGCTTTCCATGTAAGCAGCTAATGAGCAACTAAAATTTGTATTCATGGAAACCAAGAGAGTCTACAAAACTACACAGAAACACCTACCCATTTTTCCTCTTAGTAACATTCCTGTAAATAACACTTGATCTTTTATATCAGTCTCCTGACATCTGCTTATGATTATAATACCATACAGCTAGAATGAAATTCTAGCACTTGAGATTCTTCAGTTGATGAAATAGAATAGCAAATACACAAAGTGAATACAGTCAAGCAATTGCTGTGTGATTACAAAACAGCAGATAGACAAAGACAAACCCCACTGGAAAAGTTTTACATTTGGTTTTCTGTTTATGTAAATGCCTATCTCCCACATAAGAGCACAGAAATGTGGAACAGAAAAGCATGCCTGGTAAATTCACATTGCTAGAGCATCTTTAACTCATCTATGATATGCAGAGAACTTCAGCTTTGTTGGCTAATGAGGGCATGTTTGTTTTGTACTTCACAACTGTGTGGACACTGGAGTTTGAATTACGGGAGCTGAATTAGTCAAAGCCATACTTGAAAAACAAGATTTCAGCTGAACTTCTGCCTCCACTGCCTTTCCAAAGGAGAAACAGTACTGCAATGCATTTATGTGCGGTGGAAACGCAAAATCTCATCTGAAGCAATTGGAACCCCCTGTAAATGAAATGAGCTCTGCAAAAACAGAAATCTACAATAACTATAAATCTTTTGAGTAAGTCTGAATGCTATCTATTTCATGAGAGGCTCTACTCCTGAGGAAATAACCTTAAATCACAATACCTGAATCAAAGTATCTGAATCACACTCAAGACTTTGAATAATTTTCCTTCAGATACATTCATGCCTTTGTGTTTATTGCTTTAGAAATCAAAAGAAAAACTTATCAACATATGTGAAAGTAAAAATGGTGGCAATCAGAGCAATACAAATACTACTTAAAGTGAGAAGTGCTAGTTTAGCAGTTCAGACTATGACCTGTTTTAGGCTGAATGCAACTTCCCTCACTGTGTATAACAGATACTAGAATAATATTCTCTTAATCTTTTTCTGATCTTGACTATTTAGATGGTGTCTTAGACGTAGTGTTACTCAGAAAATACTGATCTGTCCTGAGATCTGTAGGAGACATCCCATTTGTCTGTAAGGCAAACTGNTTAGTACCTAACAGATTTCAGTGCTTCCACTTCTACTTCACTTGCCAAGCTTTGTCCTGCTCCTAAGCGCTTTGTCCTGCTGGCAGCTTTAATACACAGTCTTTCTGAATGTGACAGTAAAATAATGAGTCAAGCCTTACCATTGGTGTCAGTGATGGTAACACTGGCTTTAGTACTGTCATTTCCTAGCTTGCTGCTCACTCTGCATACGTATTCCCCAGCATCGGCCAACGTGGCTCTGTAAATGTGAAGCTCAGAGTACTTCCTGTGAAATCAGAAAAAAACCCATATAAACATGAATACTGGAATACTGGAATAACAGTCTCTGCATCAATTAAAGCACTTTTTTTCCCCCACCCCTTTCATAAGAGAGTCTTGTCTTCCTTTCTTATTGACAGATCAACACTATCGAGGCTTGAAAGAAGGGAGTAGAATAAAAAAAATCTCTTACAGGGTGCTGGAAAACAGGCATTTCATGAACCCAAATGAAGATACTTGTTTATGATTTTCTGTATGAGAGAAGTCTTTGGTCTTAAAGGAAATCTGGAAAGCAACCATCCAACAACCATCCTCTCACAGCCAAACTGTTGTCTGTCCAGATGCCACCGAGATGGGTGTGATGGTGTGATATTTATATAGCTTACCATTCCTTACAGGTTCATATTACCAGTAGTATAGTTCTGGGTAAGTACTGTAGTTTCTAACATCTGACTAAATAATCATGAGATTAGAACATGCCATACTCCTTAACAGCCTCTGAAGCCCCAATAGTAAATCATTTTCCAGGGCTAACAAAAAAAACACGGGCAGGAGCACAATTTGCATGAAGCTACATTTTGTTCCTGGCTCAGAGATGTAATTTAATCAGTCTCCAAGGTTTTAAGATTAGATTTTCAAATGCAGAACTCCTGCCTACCCATTAATTTTGTAGGAACATGTTCTGGTGTCATTCATGGGGTCCCCAATACACAGGATGGCAATAATCCCATTATCTAGACTGCAGAGAATGACAAGCTTGGGGAAAATGCACACATTACTACTGCTCCCAGTTACTGTTTAACTGTTTAAAGGAAGTGCTCTCGGGAAGTTTCTGCCTGTCATAAAACCTGATCTACAAGAGTAGTCACTCAAGAATACATGCACACTGGCTTCCCTAAGCTGGCTCACCCCAACTTGAAGGACTGATCCCCAGGAGGCAGTGGTTGCTTGCTCTAAAAACTCATAGTCACCACCATGACTACTGAGCTAAATAATAGCTGGGGAGTTGCTTTGCTTCAGCACTGCCCTATCTCCTAACTCTCCATGCAGAAATTACAACTGGTTACCCTTTCTGCAAATCGTTCAGACCACAAACAGGTCTGTTGCAGCAGTGTGGGCTTCTAAAGCAACCAAAACGTTCAATGTCATTTTTCAACACATCCTTGTGAGCCACCCCTACTTCCATCACAGGACACCACCCCACTTCCTACCTGCTATCCAAAAATCTGCTTACTGGCAGCTCAGCCTTCCTTGCCGCCAGTGAAACACCTACTGCTGAGGAGTCAGCCCTCAGGGAATGAAAGCAGTGTACTGAGCGGACCCCTCTCTGCCAGACACCTGCACCACAAGAGTCTACCCCCTGTCCTGAAAGAGGACTGCTTTCTCAAGGCCTCTGGGCTTGCAAGAAGGAGGAGTAGCCAAGTTAGGATTAGCAATTTACTCAGGTTTTCTCAAATGCTAAAGAAATTAATAGCTGAGTGTTTGGGCTCCCTTTTCAGGAAATATAAGCAGCTCAGTTCCCATTGCTGAATTAATTTACTGGGCTGCACTTCAGATGGCATACAAGAACAGGCTCTTGCTCGTGGTAACCATGAATATATGAGAAAAAAGTGGTAAAGGCGCCGACAGAAATGTCCAAAAATCTTTGTGTGAAAATTTTGCACCTAACAGCTATGCTTATACAACAGTAAAAGTGGCCTGCTTTTTAACTTGCCTGCCAGCCATATGCCTTTACACCAGCCTGCTGAGGGCCTGACCAGAACCTTGTGCAGTGTTCTACACCACCTAACAGCTTGCATGGACATGTGATATTTCCTACATTGCAACAGGTTATCTCTCAGCCATACTTGCAGATGCCTGTCTAGATGGAGAGCAAGTTGTAGCCTTAGGTAGCTTCCAAAGGCAATGTAAACAGGCTTAGTGTTTTTCAGACCCAGTGAAAAGGAAGGAAGCACAGCTGCAGCTACAGCACTTTCATGTGGACACCCACTGTATACTTGCTGCAGTCCTCTCCATACATCAAGTAATATTGATGCAAACCAATTTTGTGGCCTGCTTGGCTTTGTGAAGAAACTCTTTCCCCTGCACATTTATTTTTATTGGTTTTGTTTTACTTGATACATACGGGAAAATACAAGGAATTGTGTCTTCCTTTTATGATTTTATTTTTATATTAAAATAGGTGAAGCATCAATATTTCTTACAAATCCATTTCTAACAAGCCAAATTTACTCTTGGTTTTAGGAAAAAACCCTGTAAGGAGTTTTGTCTCTGAGAGCATGAGAAATAATATGAATATTTATAGCCTTAAAAATATCATTGAGAGGTATTGGGACAGAATTCAAAACAGTCAGAGCAGAAGATGACTCAATGGCTGTAAATGAAGCAGTTTCCTAGCAATGCAGTACTCCAACAGTACTGACTTAAAGCCCCTGATAAGGGACTTTTTTTTAAAGGCTTGTCCTTTTCTCAAACTATCCTGTACTCCAAAAAAAATGCCGCTCCCCATAGGATTTGTTTCTACTGAATCTTTAGCTCATTGCCACGACAACACTGCTGAGCTAGTATTCATACATGAAGGGGAAAGAAACACATCTGCAGAATGCATTCCCAGCCCACCCTATCTGATTGCTTGAATTCATTTTGCTTCTAGTCTCCATCTGTCATCCACAATTGCCTGTCTGCAGGCAAATATCCAGGCTAAGCTTGGATGAAACTCAAGGTACAGGGCACTTACACACAAAGTTTCCTCATGCACTACTGCACCCAAAGACATCATCTAGAAGTGGCAAACACCTTGTCTCTGCTACAGAAAAACCCCAGCCCTGATAAGGGAGTCTCTCTAGGTGTAATGAGGTGTACAAGGCCTGACTTGTACAGCACACTGTCCAAACCAATATTGTACACGTCTCACCTGCATTTAAAATCAGAGAAGGAAATTGAAATGCTATCATAGTACAAGACAGCCATGGGAAAGTCAGCTAGTAGGTGAAAAGCTCCTGTCTGGGGTCTGATTTTTTCTGAATGTCTACTGTCACAAAGAAATAGCTTAGAGCCTGGACACACAAATCAACCAATCATGGCCTCATCAATCATCAACAGAAACTCACTGACTGCATGCACGCACTCTGATAAATTTGAAGTAAAAGTGAGTACTTTAAATGCATTTCATTAAAATTTGAAGTCATTCAGTTTCTCTTGACCCTCCAGTGTAATGAGAAGGAATACAGCCATTTAGTGTGATTCACCTGCTGTACTGTCATAGAAGTGTAAAATCAGAGTAGTTTGGGTTGGAAGGGTCATTAAAGATTGTATAGTTCCAACTCACTTTCTACGGACAGGGACACCCTTCACTTCCCCAGGTTACTCAGAAAGCCCCATCCTGCCTGGCCTTGAAAACTTCCAAGGATTGGGAATCCTTTCTGCATAACGTGTCTGTGCCTTCCCACACTCACAGTGAAAAATGTCTTCCTAATACCTAATCTAAAACTACCCTCCTTCATTTCAATAGACCCCCTTGTCCTGTCACTCCACATCCCCATAAAAAGTCCTTCTCCAGCCTTCTTGCAGCCCCCTTTAGGCACTGAAGGCTGTAAGGTCTTNAGCCCCATCCTGCCTGGCCTTGAAAACTTCCAAGGATTGGGAATCCTTTCTGCATAACGTGTCTGTGCCTTCCCACACTCACAGTGAAAAATGTCTTCCTAATACCTAATCTAAAACTACCCTCCTTCATTTCAATAGACCCCCTTGTCCTGTCACTCCACATCCCCATAAAAAGTCCTTCTCCAGCCTTCTTGCAGCCCCCTTTAGGCACTGAAGGCTGTAAGGTCTTCCCAAAGCCTCTTCTTCTCCAGGGTGAACAGTCCCCACGCTCTCAGCCTGTCTTCACAGGAGAGGTGCTCCAGGCCTGTGATCATGGCTGTTGCCTGGACTCACACCAACAGGTCCATGTCTTTCTTGTGCTGGGGGCCCCAGGGCTGGACACAGTAGTCCAGGTGTGGCCATCATATATTAGGGCTCTGCACTCCCTGAATCAACTATTTTATTCTATTCTAGTTCTGAATCAACTGAAACTATTCTTAGGGAGCTTAGAGGAGTGAAATCATTTGACATGCAAAAAAGTCTTTGGAAGGCTAAGCTTTGAGGAAGCCTGCATTGCCACAGGGTCTTCTAAACCCTAAAAACATGAAAAAAAATTCAGCATGGAGTTAGTTGCTCCACTTTGGCAAATCCTTTGATCCAGTGCTATTCACACTGGCCAATGTGCCCCAAACCACCAAGCTGATGCATTATGTTTTCCTTGCCTACTTCAAGTGTAAAACTAAGGTCCTCATTTTCCATTTCTGAGATAGACACTTCATCATACCGCCAGATACTTTGCACTTTGTTAAAAAACCTAAAACTGCTTAGCTTTAGCTCTGGCTATGTAGCCAAACAAAATAAGCCTTTATTTTTATTCCATCATGTTTTATTCTGCCATCACACAAAAAGAAGGGTGATTTCTTGCAAAATACATTGATAGAAATCAGTGACCATTGGGTACTACATATAGAGTTTGTGAGTTTTTGTAAATATGTTAGAAAGTGTTATTTTCAAGTGTTTGGATTGAAGATGTCAGTAAGGCTGCGGTATCCTGCATGCTAACGGTTCTTCAGAAACATAGCCTATTTTTTATGTAGCCATTTGAACTCTAAAACAAACATTAACCTCAGGCAGCTTATCAACTACTCTAACCTTTGTAGTTAATGTTTCTCACACTTGGTAATAGCAAAAATTTACACTCAAATGCTTCTGTAAGAATATAGAAGCATGTGAACATGTCAAACACCAGTATGCTATCATGAAAAAAAACCCAGAAAGTAAGTGAGGAAAAAAACTCCTTGATCTCTGATACTCCTGTAATTTGCAATGGGATCTTTTTAATATGGCTTTGCCTACTGAAATGCGCACGTCTTTTTATGCATTCATTTACACTGCATTTCACCCCCACTTCTTTAGCTTTACAATGTCTGTCCCACTTTTTATCAGAATAAAATCTATTTTCTCTTAAGCTGTTCATTTCTACTCAGTCCCAGATGCACACATGAACACCAAAAGAGGAAATGGCAAAGCAATGACGTGTCCCCAAACTAAAATGTCAAATTAGGAAGGCAAAGAACATCCTTCAGATGTCAGCAGACATCCCTTGTCTTTTCCATTTTTGTACTCTACACCTAGCGACTTTCATATCTCTAACTGGGAGCGCTTCTCCATTCCATACTGACATTTCTAAAACACAAGAGAGAAATTCCAACAGTGTGTGGTATCATTTTGACTCGGGAAGCACAAATGTGTGAAATACAGGTCAAACCCTGTCCACTTATGGCGTGTGAAGACAACTTCGCATTTCTATCTCCCAGAAAAAGGCCCAATTTTAATCTTTTTCATTATGTATCTTCTGGGGAAGTTTAAACACTTTTTGGCACATCAAGCTAAAAAGAGTCTCACACATTCCACATGCATCAATATCAAATCAATTGCTATCAGTTTTCCTTCTGACAGCTCCTCAAAGCTTTTTGGGGGCAAAAAAAAAACCACAAAGAAGTGACACAAAGGCAAAAGACTCTTCCTTGATTCAATGCTGAACTGGTGACATTCAGTCCCAGAAGGTGAAATCCTAGCCCCAGTGAGTTTGGTCAATCAGCATCAGCCAGAATTCAAGTGGAGAAAATACTGATTGCCCCTCACAGGCAGCACTGTGTTGCTGGGAAAGCTGAGGGATAGGCTCTGATCTGAACATTTTCTTTACAGAATAGACCGAAAATACAACTCTGACGGAGACATATGGCTCTGCAAACGAGTCCAGACAACTTGCCAGGCTATCTGCCACCTGGAACAGCTCCATTTTGCAAATGCTGGAAGGAGACATCGCAGGTTCCTTCTTGACATCTGTGCGACTGTGGCATGGGGGCTGTGGTGATGCTGCTCTGTCCCTCTCCACGTTTCACCTTGCACCCCAGGTTGGGGTACAAGAAACTGCCAGAGAGGGCAGGATTTCTGAATTTTAACTTGAATAACTCTAAAAAGTCAAATGCCTATTTGTTTATGGCTTGTTTCGTCTAGTGAGGTGAGCCCTGACACAAAGTATAGGGGCACTGAACACCCTGGAAAGAAAAGAATTTTGCAGAGTGCATTCCAAAACGTCTGTGTCTTGAATGAAGGGAAGGTATGGCATGGTGCACTAGAGAGCTGCCCTGCTTACTGAGAGCATAAGTGAGAGTTGAAAGACTGTGTTCAAACATATTTTCATAGCTGATGACAATTAAAACTTTTTAATCTAAACAACAAGGTAGAGATGAAACAGCAAAAGCCTTCTCCTGTCTCAATGCAGTAAAAGTATTGTGTAGTTTTTTCCTGGCAGAAACAAGGCACTAGTCTATCTTCTGGCACTGGTCATCAGTTACATGTAGGGAGCACTTACCACCAGACAGGAGGATAGGATTTGCACGCTTTGCTATTCATCTGACATCTGCTACACCCAATGCCTTCTTCTGCAAGTGCAGGAATGCCTCTGGTAAAGGACTGTTGCATGCTTGCATAAGACATTCAGAGCTAATAAGGACAGCATTCAGCCCTTCCTAAGGACTAAAATGCTGGAAAAGAAAATCTCTAAAATATTTCAAAATCTGCAATCCTTAGATGATTTTCAGTGCTCTTTGATTTTAGACAATAGACAAATGGTACCTCTATTCTTGTTAGCAGTTTAAAAATGGCCTGTCTTCAGGGTTTACTGGTTAAAATCATAGCCTTTGGCTATCAGAAAACAAATAGAAATTGAAAAGGGAAAATTAATTATGAAATATTTATACCACATTCACACTTCATTCATACTTTCAGGAACAATAATATTAGTTTCTATTTTCTTAGATTTTCTTCCTCTGTAAATCATAGCTTTCAGCTTTGTGTTACTGCTTTTAACAACCTCAGTGTTTGTGTTCTCGTGAACATCACTTCCCAGCCTTGCCAGCCCCACTTGAAAGATATTACTTTGTACTTACTTTTGTTTTTTTGGGATCTTGATATTTTCCGGTCTGTTTTTTTTGGTTATTTCCTTCCCATTCTTCAACCATTTGAATCTGAGCGCAGGATACTCTGAAGTGGTTTCACACCTTAACACTAGCTTCTGACCCACAGCAGCCTCTTGGTTTTTCATTTCCTTCAATTTGAGGGGCACCGCTAAAGAAATAAAAGAATGCACTGGTGATTAGGCCATCCTCAAAAGGGAAAACATCGCTTACTCAAGCTGAGCTAGGCAAGCCAGGGAGAGCAAAACCCCAACCAGACTAGCAGTGCTTCTGCAAAAAAACCTGAAAAACAAGGATCGGTACTGTTCTTAAAGCGTAAGGACACACTTAAGGGCAGCCTACTTTGATTGCTTTGGAGCTCTCCTACACCAGTCTTACAACTTGCACGCCACAGAGAGAACCAAAGTG
The DNA here is from genome assembly GCA_013400175.1 of Phainopepla nitens. Classification (NCBI taxonomy): domain Eukaryota; kingdom Metazoa; phylum Chordata; class Aves; order Passeriformes; family Bombycillidae; genus Phainopepla; species Phainopepla nitens. The sequence continues at coordinate 89,085 of VXBQ01017101.1, read as the reverse complement.
CTGGTTCTGAACACAGCATGGAGCACTAACGACATTATTTGATTGTGTGCATGTAGGCACAAGACAGCACACTGTGGCAGGCACCTCTGGTAGCACAGAAAGGCAAAAGGAGGGTACCTTGCTGCTTTACTAATTTCAATTGCTATGAGTCAGGGGTTACCCAAAGGCTCCAGGTGCAACTGATCTGACAGGGAGTTAAAAACATAAATATAACCTCTACAGCCTCCCTCATCTCAGGGAAAGGCTTTTGCTCCAGCCAAACATTGTAACTCACATTATACACCTACCTCAAACCTCAGCTTGGCCATATCCTTTCCCTGAGGCAAAAGACAACAGGCTTGGAAGCCCATCAACAGAATCAATATCAATTAAGGGTATTTTGGACCCAGAAGGGGACATTGCATTGAAAAGGCTCAGCCAACACACTGTAGGGCTCCAGATGACGCATCTCAATTTCTACTGTGTCGTAGAAATAATGTTTCTTGTATGCGTAAATCTCCAACCATTTCAGGCTTTCTAAGTTATAGGCCTCTAATATTCCGCACGAGTACTGCTCTTTGAGCACAGGCTTCACAAGAAGATGCAGTCCCCCTGTGAGATGTTACTCTTCATTTGACCCTGTGCTTTAGCTGTAAACCAGCCCCTACTGTGCTCCAGTGTAAAATAAAACACCTATATTTGATCCGGCTTCCCCTGATGTTCACCACACATCCGGGGAGGGCTAATAGGAGGTACTGCAGCTGGTCTGCTGATGAGTGACAGCTTCTAAGTCCATCCTCGCTCAGCTGCACCCAGCTGAGCCTCCAGAAAGTCACTGTGGCCAGGCAGTGCCCAGCTGCAGAGCATTTTGTTTCTTGAACAGCTGTAATATTGTCCAAGGACACAAATGGCCACTGTAGTCAAATGATTCTCCAGAACGTGCAGACAAGGAGCACTCAAAGAGACACCAGAAGGTCTCCAACAGAGTCCTGTGCAAGAAAATGTTCTAACAAACTGGACACTCTTGATTATGTTTTGGTATCTGCTCCTTGTGTGTTAGCGGAGACTCGCTGACAGTTACCCTTAATTATTATTCCAGTAAGACAAAAAACAAGAAGCATCATCATAACCATAATAATGAGAAGCCTAAAGAAAGAACTGATATGCACATGTACAGTAAGTGGGTGACTGTTGAAGGCAGCAGCATGGCCTGTCCCACATGTAAGGCAGCCTTTCTCACCCTAGGAAAGTACAGGGAAACCTTTAATTCCCTGTAAACTGAGCAGCATCAACAGTGGTGTTTGTGAAAACGTGGTCTGCAGTGAGAGACCAAATGAGGTGATGCCTGCTGTGACACCAGCAGAAGACAGAAAATGGACAAAGTAGCCTTCCATAATTAAAAAACTTCCAATTAACAGAAAGGTGACAATGCACCTCTGCTGGTGTGGACAACAAGCTGATGGCAGGAAATGTTCTAGACATCAGCAAAATGTCTGAGAGGGAGGCTTCTCTGGGAATGGCATCCATGGATGTTGTATACACAAGGTAGGCACATCTGTCAGGGTGGCACTGGGATGGATCAGGTGAAGGCCCAGCATTTCATGACGAGAAAATTTTCTCATGTGCTGGTTTCCATTTTCTCCCACTGCCCCAGATAATTTTGGAAATTTCAGTATGTTCTCCAAATGCTATGAAAACAACTTTTGATTTCAGAAAAACAAGTGCCCACACACCATCCTGAAACCAATATGTTTAAATACATACACTTTTATAAGTGTGTGTGTTTGTGTATATATATATATACATTTATATAAGAACACATGTAAATATTGTATGAATATAAAATTTTAGTTTTTTAAAAATAATATTTTAAATTTCCAACAAAAATAACTAGCATTAAGTAAGAGTCTTACTACTGAGATTGTGCTAATAGTTTCATTCTGTCATTTAGGAGTTAAAGTTACAGTCTTTTGTCACTATGTAAGAAAAGGAGCTGCAGAGATTTGAAATAAAGGCAATATTCCTTATTTTACCATATTTCACTTGTTATAGTCCTAATCTGTATCTTGCATAAAGTAAAAGCATAACCACACTTGCAAGGATGAAAATTTTTGTGCTAAGGACTTCAGCTAGTTATTGACTGCTCTTTCAATGTAGCAATGTGAAACTGGGAATAAAAGAGAGATGCCATTTTGTTCCTGATTTTTATTTTAATTCAGAATTATCTGCTCAAAATGACTTGCAGATTTTTTCCACCATCAGAGCTGTCAGTGGAAAAAAGAAAATGTTAAATTAATATGCTCAACTCTTGCCATAATTCAGGAGTTACCGGGAAACATAAAAGAGGACTTAATCAATGGCAGTGACCCTCACTAATTCACAGTAACTCGCTGTTCAAGCATGCAGGCTCTCCAGGGAAAACAGTAAAGGCTGTTCACAGACATGACAGAAAAGAGATTGTTTCTTGGGTGTTTTTTTTTCTTAAAATTCTTTTCATTTACACTATGTTTGTTTCCTTTCAGTTGCACTTTTGCAAAAGTTAATCAGAACTGCCAGGCATATGAGAAAGCTTGTGCTGATAAAACTGCAGCATTGTACACTTGGATCAAGATCAGCTACAGCTTCCAGTGCTGCAAGAGATCGCTGACTTTCATCACAGCCTGTGCCAATTCTATGGTGCTAGTAAGACAGGACCTTGTCTGGAGGGTAAAAATGCTTTTAGAAGAGACAAAAATGCTTATAATGATAACTAGACATGGCTCCTCCCGCTACTGCCCTCCCCTTGCCTCTTCACCCCTTCCCCCTTTGTCCCCTCAGCATCTTCTGCCAGCTTGGCTCCTTTCCACCTCCCCTTGCTGTGCCTGTCACGCAGGACCGCTCCTGCCGCCGGCGAGGCTTCTGCCCACTGCGTGAGACTGCCCATGGCAGGCAGGAACCAGGCAGCAAGGACAACGAAAACACTTCCTGCATTTCCTACATGTACATGGAGGTTGAACTGCCACCGAGGAGACAAGGACTCAGTCAAAATGAAAATAGAAGAGAGCTTCACAGCATTTCCTGCAGGTCACTGTTCGGGCTGTGCCTTTGTGAGCAGCTCCAGTATGGCAGCAGCAGAGCCCTTACACATGCCATCCATCACAGAATGACAAGGGCCAGGGAGCAAAGAAAACAGACAAATCCTGAAGAGAAAGAGCATAAACTAAGTGTGGAAGTACCCTGAAAGAAGAGCTGCTTGAATGAAAGATGTGGTGGGGCATCTACTTTAACTGTATTCCTTGTGCCAAAATGCGGTAGGGCCTCACATTTAAGAGTCAATTAGACACACAGAAAGGCACCCAGGCTTCTCACACTACCCAGTCAGGATGTTTCTCCATGACCCATGGACCTCCCCTGCTTTGACAGACTTTCTAAGAAAGCAACAAGGGTGATAACAGTGAGAGAACACAAAGCAGCAGAGCAGTTGTGTCAGCAAAAGCCGCACACAGTTGGAAGGGTTTTAAACAGGCAAAAGCAAGCAAGGTGTTAGATCTTTCCTTATTAAGAAGGCTTGAATAGCTGTCATTTTGTTAGCAATTTTTTTCAGAAACTTATGTCTGCATAATATCACTGCAGATAAGGAACATGAATTTCCATATTCTCTCTGCAAAAGACTCACTGATAATGTATGAGTGTAGATAACTTCTTCTCCCCAGACTTGTGAGCTTGGCAAAGAACATCAATCTCCTCACTTTCAGTGCTTGATTGTATAGTTAATCTGCATGGAAGCTCAACACATTGAACAAATTAAACAGGAAACCTGCAAAATATTATCAAAACCACACTCAGCTGAAATTCTGTGAGTGGTTGTTTTTATTTCCCTGTCTTTTCTTTCCCTAGGAAGGCACAAAGCCTTTTGACAGCCTGAGCACAGGAATGTATTAGGCATGCTTGCCAGTAGGCACTTGTACAGAGTTTGCTGCACAAAATTGTGACCAACAGCTTGGTGAGGGTTAATAAAAACCACAGGAATAACACCCATTGTCTGTGCCACACACTTACTGCCCTTTATTTTTTTTTCCTGCATAATGCTCAAGGCAGGGAAGTAATGCAGGAGAAATTATATTATTTTCAAAATCCTTCTCCCCTTGCATATGAGATTGTGATCAAGGCCAGGCTTACCATCAGCAGACCAGGTTTTCTAAACATATAAGCTGCACTTTACAACGTATACTGCTCCTGCTTAGACAAAAAGCCTCCCTGCAAAGCCCCCCAAACCCTAACCAAACAAGTAAACATAAACCCCCAAGCCAAACAACAACAAAAATCCACAAACAAACAAATAAACAATTAATCCATAAAAATTTGCATTGCTTCTCTGGGTTTTCATCCTCCTATTATTCTCTCAGGTAACATTTGAATTCTGAACACTTTTCAAATTCTGACTATTTCCTGCAAGCATGCTGAGTCTCTGTGCAGATTACCTACATGATAAAACACTGTGGGTAATGATAGGAAATAATCCCAAACACCCAGCTCTCCAACATACCAGAGTAACTAAACACAACCTGAAGGACTGAAAAACCAAACAAATAATTTAGCTACTTAATGGGAATTTCTGAATTATTTTGAAAATACTGCCAGATACATTTCAGCTCTGGGTCTTGATATTTGAATGCTTGCGTCTGCACAGAAGAGCAAAAGGAAAAATGCAAACCTGACATTTGTCTTGATCTGCACATAAAACCAACATTCCCAGAATATCATTCATTCTAGTGATGCAAAAATATATTTGTTAATTTGGCATGAGAGGCTTTTGAGTGCATGCTGAGTCATGCCAGTGTTCATGGACATTTACCCCTAGCCACAAAACTGCTCTGTGAGCTTGCATTAATCTTCTCTCTGTTCTCTCTGCCACAAGCCCAGTAAACCCTGCCAATGGGAGTACCTTGGGCCAATTCATAATATGACCTCGGGAAGGCAAGATTTTCAACAGGACACTGAAAATGAGCATATGGAAGAAGTACTATGCACATGGAGTAGGTCTCACTCCTGCTCCTCCACTTCCACTCAACAAGAAAAAAGTATCTCCAGCAGAGTCAAAAAGGATGGCAGTGACAAAACAGCACGTCTAGAAGTATTGTGTCCAGGAGGAAAGCCTGAGAGCACCCATTTACTCAGTGTAACATGATAATGGCAGGTTGTCCGTTCTGCAGACGCTCAAGATATCAATTTCTGAACTTAGGCCTCCTCAGAGACAGGGAACTGTGTTCAAAGCAAAATGTAGGTTTTGCAAGAGAAGCTGAGTGGGAACAAGTGTCTAACCTAAAGATTATGGTTTAAAGGTCAACATTTAATTTATTTACTGATGATCGTGTCTGCAGGAACACACTGCCTGATTCCATTAAATACTCTCTCCTCTGATTCTCAGTGCTACAGCTGACTCCAGCTGGCTGCATCTCTAGTAAGCTTTGATGATCCTGTTAGACACTGTCAATACAAAAATCTGATAATACAGACTGAAAATGTGGGGTGGTATAAAGCAAAGAAAGTTGATATCCAAAAAGTGATTCAGGGAAAACAGCTTGTAAAGTTGATGGAAGAATCTGCATGTCCATATTTTACTCACCTAAGTGCATAAAAGAGGACTCCAGAATCTTTACTTGAACACTAAAATTAAAGTAACCTGAAGCAAAGAAATGCTGTGCAGGATAAGTCCCTTGGGCTTCAAGGGGACTTGCAAGTACTCGGTAATTTTAAATTTTTTTTCAC
>VXBQ01017101.1:56642-71138 GCA_013400175.1 Phainopepla nitens | reverse complement strand
AGGCAACTTCCCCTGCTCCACAGCTGCTTGCCTTCCCCTTCCCTCTGTCAATACTCACTACCACTATCATGACAGCTACCATCCTAGGACAGCCAGTCAGAAACTTGGGTTGCCATGGCCACTGCATGGCAACAACGTGGCTAAGCAGGCGAGGAAAAGATGATGAGGGTGGTCAGTGAAGTCACTTTGCTTGCTAACCCCAGGGGAAGTAGGGCTGCACAGCACCATCTGTATCAACAGCCTTTTTTCCTCCCCCCGCAAGGCCACCTTCCTCCTCTGTTCCACTCATTTCACCCTTGTGGGTCGGTCATGTCTCAGTTTCCTCTCCTTCCCAACTTCCACTCTCCCACTGAGCCAAAAATGAGAGAGCGTGTGCCTCTCCCCTACTCTTCCTGCAGCCTTATCTCCCAGACACATCTTGCTCCCCAAGTTGTCTGCTCTCACTCTCCTCCCTCCTTTTTTAGGCCTCCACCGAGGACCTCTCTATTCACTCATTTCCCCACTGCTCAGTGTGCAGCCCCACAAATCCCAGTCCTGTCCCTGCTTTTCCAACAATTCTCCTGTCCCTTTGAACATGGTCCCAACCTGATTTCTCCCTGGGTAACATGTCATGTGGGCATCTGGTTTCCCCTGGCGAGGGCTAGAAACTTATCCTGGGCTCGTCAGCAAGGGGAAGGCATTTTAGGGCTGTTGGTGCAAGGACAGACTGCAAAACTTTTGCTGAACTAATGCAAAGTGTGAATCTAAAGTATTTCTGTTACACTCTCGTGAGGACACACCTTCAGAAACAAAGTGGTCTTAATTCTCTCTGGTTTATAGCTAAAAATAATAAAAAAACACAAGTGGTGATCCAATATGACTTAATGTATGCACTTTAAAAGATTATTTGGATGAGCTTTCCAGGTGTCCCTGCATAAGCAGACCACTGACCACAGACTCTTGCCATCCAAGCCGTTTTTGCCTGGATCTGATTCTCCCTGCTGAATGCCTGAACAACTAGGGTAGGGGAGCAGTGCTCCGCGGTTCTGTTCAGAAACACAGCAGAAGTAAAACACAACCTGTGTTCCAGAAGCTCTGTCGGCTTCAGAGCAGACCCAGCAGCCTCCCAGCCAAGCCATGACCAACTGCACCCCTGTTTACAGCTTACAGGAGAGTAAAGCCCTTTCATAGGAGCCTTCTGTTACAAGAAGCCTCCCTGAGAGGTCTCAACCATTTCAGCAACAGTACATACATTTGCAGAGTGCTACAAAGCTTTTCTGCCACCCCATCTTGATTAAAGCCTACTGACTGATGCTATATCCACCCTGGTCCTAAGAGTTCACACTGATTATTGGATCAGTGCCCCTCTTCTCCTTGTTCTCCACAACAAAGAAGTAATTTATTAAAATAAACACCACATATTGCCTTTTTAAGGTTTTATTACTCAGTAGTCTGGTAAAATCTTATTTATTAGGAAAAATGATATGTAGCATTGTCTTACTATTTTTTTATTTTTTAATTTGTGAAGTTCAATCTACTGATCAATTTAAACATCATCATAGAATTGTGCTATGGTAAAACAAATGTGCATTTAGAGAATAAATGGAGTTGATTATCTTCTGGAATAAAAGGCCTTACTAAATGACGTATTTAAATATAATCCCCCAATCCCTCTCTGAAGAAGCACCTGGTAATTCACTTTTTGGATCAAATTGCAACTCCACAAAAACTTTATGACCTCATGTGGTCTTTCCACCCCCACATTCCTACCTAGAAACATTATATACAGTATGCTCCAGGCAAGAACTGAGTTACAAAAGCGGATGGTGGTTCTGGGGAAAGAGATATAGCAGACACAGGACAGAAGCAGAGCACTGAGGACATAAGAAATAGGCAACTGATTAAGGAGGGTGCCCTGAGGTGCTGGTAGAGTCATTCCTGGTCAAGTGTTTATCCTCCCCTCTTGTTTGAAAAACCCTCCACACCAAATAATTTCCCTTGTCAAGTAGGCCCACATACCCATTCTTCACTTCACCCTCAAGCATATTTTGCCACATATAAAAATGACCATTCTGATGAGACAAAAAGCTAGACTAGCCTAGTATCCTGTCTTCAGTTACAGCTCATTATGGGCGACAGGAAAAAAAAAAAAGTTACCCAGAAATCATTGGCTGTGACACCCTTGGACATAGTAAAGTCCTTCAGGTCAGCAAGCTGCAGTGGAAGCAGGTGAGATGCTTGGGAGACTTTGTGGTGTGATGCAGATTCAAAAGCTGCCTCTTGTTCCTCTAGTGGGGCCTGGAGGTGGATGGAAACCTCAACAGGCTCCTAAGCAGGACATGGGTCTGCTGAGGTGGGGCTTTCCACTGGAACAGTGATGACAACCCTCCAGCAGTCTTACAGGAGAGACAGTTGAATGCTGATGGTCAGGAGAAGAGGTGCAAACACTGTGAGGGTACTCCTGTCTTATCCTTTTCATATCTACTCGCCAGTTTAGAGCCAGCAGTCACCACAGTTTTCTGAATGAAAATAGCCTCAGAAATTAATTTCAGTTCTAAATACCTCAAGTTGTTCCTTATCCCTCAACTCTAAAGTGATTTTTAGCTCTTATTTGTGTCTGGAGTCTTTGGCATCGATCTGAAATGAACTGAGCTTTGCCATGAAACTCACAGTGAGAAACATAATGAAATATGCCATGAAACAATGCAGTTCTGAGGCTGCTTGGTATTTCTTTAATCTGTTCAAGGAGTTATTAACCAACTGCAGCTTTAAAAAAAAAAAATCAAAGTGAACTCACTTTGGACATTTCTATACTTCCCTGATGAGCTGTGGTGAGATTTCTGCTTTTCCACAAAAGCTTGTTTCCCCACATTATCAAAAGAAGATGCATTTGATCCTCTCTACAACATTAATATAGAATAAAAGAGTTATTTGGGAAAATACAGTGCCTTCTCACAGAGGCTTTCAGTTCTATTTTTTAAGGACAGCAGTGGTTTCCAAATTTGTGCCGTCCAGCTGTTGGCATATTTCACAGGACCGCTCCCCAAGGAAGTCTTTTCAGGAGCTCCATAATTTTTATGGGGCACTGAGTTAAAAATGTCTTAGAAAAGAAGTCTTTTCTTTCCTTGACAATTCCCCAGTGGATAAATTCTGTGCTGTAATATAGCTCTAGGAGGTCTTGAAACTCAAATCAACTCCTCTCTTGCCGCAGTTGTGATGGACTGGAGTGCATGTGTGTGCACAAGTCCACACATATGTTTACACTACTATTGCTCTAACGTGACTCTGGGGAAAACAAATTAAGAGTTTGCCTCCTCTTTATGAAAGCTGAGTAGTTTAGAATAGAAAGAGTAAAAGCTATCACCTTGCTGTAATAAAGAGGGTAAGATGAAAAAGATGCCAGTACAATTCCAAATGTACAGGTACCTGATTTCACACATCAGATGAGTTAACCACTAACCTCGACAGCAAACGTTAGACTTTCAATTTATTATCTTTCTCTGCCTGTTATCTCTTGGCCAGCAGACATGATAGAGTGCATTATATCAATTTCTTCCATAAATAGTTTTTGTGGGACAGAAGTCCTTTCGTTATTCTCAGTTTAAATAATTTGTAGTGTCTTTAACTGCATTTTTACCTGGCTGTTTTGGGACTTGCCAAAGGACACCTAGGATGGCCTGCTCAGAGTTTAAGATATATGGCTATCTGTGTAGGGTGAGAGAAGGGAAAACCTAGACCTAGGCACCCAGCCCCAGCTACTTCCACTTACCAGAGTGCTTAGGAAGGTGCTTAAGCTTAAGTCTGCAAATACTTCCAGTGATGCTCAAGGAGTTTCAATGCATTCCTTAAACGTCAACGTATGTGTAAGCTGGAACATAATTTTCCTTTCAGGACTTAAGTGTGGATACAAGAGAGTGATACACAGACATGGTGCCCTCAGAACTGCCTGTAATGGGTAAGAGGGATTGGATAAAATTTGCTCCTGGTGATTTTGATCCAAATACCCAGAGGAAGAAAATTTTTCATCACAGACTTATGGAGAAAAAAAGCCATGAGCAAATCAATATACCAGGACACTATCTTAGCAAACTCACCTGTGCAATTGAGAGGGAACATAAGGCAGAACAGTGGACACCATCTCTCCTACCCATTACATGTCCTCCTGTCATTTCATCTCATTTTCATGCTGTTTCCCTCTTGTCAGTGCCATGGAGGTACCTTCAGGCAAGCCCACTGTGGTAGTAATCACTGGGCACAACTTGTCACTGGAGACAAGTCTGCCCTTTTGGAAATCAAAAGGGGAACAGACACTAAGAACTCAAACTAAAGCTCCTGGAGAGAAGAAGAGCTATATGGACCTAGCAGCTTATTTCAGCTTTAACAGCACTTGCATTCAAAGTCAACCTGAGGAAAAACCATGGAAGCCTACAGTGAACCATGAGAAGCATTTAAAAGTCCATCTTGGGACTAAGCCATCTTTGGTGTCCTGGGAATTTGTCTTCACACCTCCCCTCAAGAGGAAACAATGTCCCAGGCAGCAGCTGTTACACAGTTAATTCCATACCTTCAAAACAAAATGCCTAGATGAAGCTACTTCTCTCTCAGGATCTCTTAGAAATTATATCCCCTTCCTTGGTGTTTTGGATTTTTTTTTTTTTTTTGTGGACTGAAGTGATATTCTCTTGCCAACAAGCTCTGCCTTCATCCTGCTGTTAGGTACAACTCATACTGAGGCCAAAGAATTGGTTCCCCTCATGCAATCTGCCTAGAAACTGGATTGTTCCAAGTCAGGAAACTGGCCTGATTATTGCTATCAGTTTCTAAGAGTCAGGTGTGAGCTGGAAAAGGGATAAGAGAAGATGGCAAATTTGGGGATGGAAGCAAGAACACTGCCCGCTGAGACCAGTGGATTCTGGCATTTATGGAACTGACGTGAGTCTCAAGAGGGACCTTGCAGCTAGAATGAGGGATGATGGTAGGATGGTCCCTACAAACAGGCTCCTCACCCAGGTGAGGTGGTCTTCACTCTAAATGTGAGCACAGGGTGGGATGAGAGACATCTTCACTCACAGATAGGAAAAGATAACCAAGGCATATCAATGCCAAATAACCTAGGAATGGACCTGAGCTAACAAGACAGTTATCTATTTTGAATCCCTCTCTCTCACCTTGTTTCAAAAACCTTCCTGCTCTTCCTTCAGCTTGTTGTTATTGCTCTGAAATAGTTTTCCAATTTCTGACCTTGCTGGCACTTAATAATGCCAGGAAATCCTGTGCTTAAATCAGTTTCAGTCTGGTAGATAATAATTTTTTTTTTTTTTTACACTGTTCATCTTATCATCCAGCATTTACATCTAGCCTTTTGTACATTTGCAGTACCTTCTCACATGCCATGAGCAACATGCTTAAGTAAAAGCTGCATTTAAACCAAAATGTACCCAGATAGAAAAGATTGGGCTAGGACTACTGGAACCTACAATACTAAGTCTGGTTCAGAATGTCTGCCAGACTAGAAGCTTGTAATAGGAAAAAAACCTCACCCAATAATTTCTGCATTCATCCCATACCTTTTGGTTGAACTATAGCCCATCTTTCAAAAATTATGCCAATTCTCATCTCAGATGCTATGAGGGACAGAAATCCTCCACATGCTCAGGCAAGTTCTTTTGCTGCACAACTGCCTTGACTTTTAAAAGCACTGCCTTTTAACTAACCCCACAAGTGCACCAGCAGCTGCATTAGTCCTCTAGAGCTTGACAGAGAACACACTCTTTACGGGACAGTTTCTACCTCTGCCATTTCCAGTCCACTCTTTCCAAGAACAAGGTCAACTAGCAGCTACTGTGCTTTCAGGTTTGTTTTTCAGAGGCTTAGCTAACTTGTCCTAATGTAACTTCTCTTGAGATGATCAGGACACTGCTCTAAAGCGAGCATGGATGATTGCATTAGTACAGCAGAGGGCAGAAACAAGAAGGNTAGGATGGTCCCTACAAACAGGCTCCTCACCCAGGTGAGGTGGTCTTCACTCTAAATGTGAGCACAGGGTGGGATGAGAGACATCTTCACTCACAGATAGGAAAAGATAACCAAGGCATATCAATGCCAAATAACCTAGGAATGGACCTGAGCTAACAAGACAGTTATCTATTTTGAATCCCTCTCTCTCACCTTGTTTCAAAAACCTTCCTGCTCTTCCTTCAGCTTGTTGTTATTGCTCTGAAATAGTTTTCCAATTTCTGACCTTGCTGGCACTTAATAATGCCAGGAAATCCTGTGCTTAAATCAGTTTCAGTCTGGTAGATAATAATTTTTTTTTTTTTTTACACTGTTCATCTTATCATCCAGCATTTACATCTAGCCTTTTGTACATTTGCAGTACCTTCTCACATGCCATGAGCAACATGCTTAAGTAAAAGCTGCATTTAAACCAAAATGTACCCAGATAGAAAAGATTGGGCTAGGACTACTGGAACCTACAATACTAAGTCTGGTTCAGAATGTCTGCCAGACTAGAAGCTTGTAATAGGAAAAAAACCTCACCCAATAATTTCTGCATTCATCCCATACCTTTTGGTTGAACTATAGCCCATCTTTCAAAAATTATGCCAATTCTCATCTCAGATGCTATGAGGGACAGAAATCCTCCACATGCTCAGGCAAGTTCTTTTGCTGCACAACTGCCTTGACTTTTAAAAGCACTGCCTTTTAACTAACCCCACAAGTGCACCAGCAGCTGCATTAGTCCTCTAGAGCTTGACAGAGAACACACTCTTTACGGGACAGTTTCTACCTCTGCCATTTCCAGTCCACTCTTTCCAAGAACAAGGTCAACTAGCAGCTACTGTGCTTTCAGGTTTGTTTTTCAGAGGCTTAGCTAACTTGTCCTAATGTAACTTCTCTTGAGATGATCAGGACACTGCTCTAAAGCGAGCATGGATGATTGCATTAGTACAGCAGAGGGCAGAAACAAGAAGGAGGCACTGGCTGCCCTGGGACACCAGTTTTTACAGGTCATATTGTTCCCATTGGAATGGGGAAGCTCTGCATGGGAGGTTTTTCTTTCATTCTTACAAAGGTACATACTGTCCTTGGAAGCAGCCTGCTGGAAAACTTTCCTAATAAAACCTTTTCTCTGAAGCTTTTCTCAAATCCTGCCAGTGACTCTCCCTGAACCTGCAGGTCTGACACAATGGCACAGTTGACATCTTCTCTGTTGCCCTCTTCAGTGGGAGAGCAATGTGCCTGCTACCTAAAAAGACCCCCTTCCTCTTTCTATCTCCCCTGCAGTATCAGCATATCAGCAGTGCACAGTGCCCTCCAGGAAACTTATTTTCACAAAGGGAAATAAATCTTTTTGCCAATTAAAAAAAAAAAAGAGCAAGTGACAGGTTTGTGATACCTGTATGTTATTGCCACGTGTTAGAAACTAGGATGGCTTGAAGGAAACGTTAGACTGAGAGTCAGGAGACTCTGGTTTCTCTGATCAGACTGATCTGTTGGGACCTTGGACATGCAAAGACTGTATGATCCTAGGAAATGGGAGCTTGTTCCACAGAGGGCAGTTTGAAGGACAGAGATTTCAGCTAGAGCTCCATGACTGTGATGACACAAACATCACCAGTTTATTTGGTGCAATTCAAGAGGACATGCAAAAAATATATTCACAGAATAACAGGGCCACCCGTTCCAAATATAGTGCAATAACTCAGAGAAGTTTTCAGTGCTGTTTTGTATACAGGTACAATATGGCATTAGTAAAAGAGCCCCTTTTTTTTCCCTTTTCTAAGTCCAATGGACTTTCCCAAAGGAAGACTGAATAGACTGTAACTGTAGAAGTCAACAATCCCCCTAAAACATCACATCTGCATGTGCTCACACAAATACACAGACACACAAATACACACAAAGTGTCCCAATATTGGATTTAGAATTTAACTCTTCTGGCAGTAATGGCAGTGATAACAACCCCTACCTATCACCTCCGTAACTGGATGTTACCAGGGTCTCTGTTTAGTCACCTTAAGTATGCATTCATGCTTTGGTAACTGTCTTCAAAGGGATTAACCATTAGCCACAGGACATGGCATGTGGTTGACTCGAGGGTGAAATGAAAGCTGCTAACACTGGAGAAAGGCACTGAGCAAGGCTCAGCCTGCGCCCGTGTCTGAATGCCAAGCCCAAACTCCCTGACCTGGATTCCCCCTGCTTACAGAGGTGGAAGGACCATCAACTCATAAAACCTGAGGAAGAGACGCACAGAGAGAATGAGCAAAGGCCCCCTAGTGAACTGTCACAAGTGGATTAACATATCCCCTCTCCCTCCCTGACCTGTGAAGCCTGTGGACCTGGTTGTCAGAGGAGGATTCAAATGGCCCATAGTGAACAAACTACATAACATGGTCAATTTCCCCCAAAATCTAATGCTCCCATAGAAAATAACACAACCAGAAACACAAAACCCGACACAAGTAGTATTCTGTGCATAAATGAAAAACTAGCAGTTACTCCAGACAGGAGGTTATGTTAAAGATCTCTATCAGTCCCTTATTAAATATCTTGCTTTTCTTTCCTTTTATTGCTTTCTTTTTTTTTTTTTTCTTCATTAACAGAAATAGAGCAGATGGGATGGACAGGAAGAAGGCGGGGCAAAAAGAAAGGAAAGGATGGAGAGATAATAGAGAAGAAAGAAAGATGGAGAAAAGAAAGGAAGGAGAAAGAAAAGGATGGGAGAAGGTCAAACAGGAATGCATAAAAGGACAGCAGGACATACGGATGGAAAGGAGAAGAAAGAAGGGAAAGAGAGAAAGGACAAATGAAGGGAAGAAGAGGGATAGAAGTGTGGTAGGAAAGGAAGAAGCGAGATAATGAATGAAAAGAAAAGCATCCCTGTGACCTCACACGAGACGATTTCATGCTCAGATTGCACGAGATCAGAGCAGAGTGTTTTTCAGGACCAAAGCCTCCCCCACAGCTTCTCTGCCTGTTTACCNCCGGTACCGGTACCGTAACTCTCCCGGCGCAAGCCCGCCACTGGAGATTTTCTAGACCTGCAATAGGACCTCCTCCCCCGCCGAACCCAGGGCTCTGTGTACTGGAGGCAGCAACTGAGGGTTAACTCAACCACCTCAAGCACACTCGAGCAGCTCTTTGCACAACTAGAATGACTCATACAAAATACTGACACTTTTGGTTTGTTTTCTTGTATCATAACGGAACACGATAAACTATCAGTACTGTTAAAGGCACATTCACTCTTGTTACTTCTGGAATGTTAGCAAAACACTGATTTGGTAAGAATTCATAACATTTCCAGATCCTGACACCCACAGACACAATTGTTCTCCACTGTTTTGCTTTTGCTTATAACCACCTGCCTCAAAGGGCTATCGGATGCTTGTAGATAGATGGAAAGGGGGGAGGTAGGGGAAGGGAGATGCTTGGAAGAAAGTTTTCCACAGCTCTGCATTTCACTCGCCTTACTTTAAGAATAACCAGTTGCCACTTATGTGCCTAAAGTTGAATGTGCCGTCAAAGATCCTCTGTGGCTACGCATACCAAGCACCCAGGAAGTTTTTGTGAAAACTAAGTGACTCTGATTCAGTAGAGGAGATGAAAAATGAACTGCCCCAAATAGGAAGTGCTGAAGTATTCTGAAATATCATCAGCATAAGATCTTTCTTTTTTACTTACGAGTGCTACTTCAAACTGCCTCATTCAACCTTTCTCCTCTCCTTTTTCAGTTACTGCCTTTCCAGAAATCTGACAAGCCCACAATTACAAGCAGACAAACTCAGAATTACAAGTTAGCTCACAAGCTTTGCCAGAGGTTAGAGTTTTAAAATCTGTATAGCCTGCATAGCTTAGCAAGTTTTGTCATTTCTACACAAAAGATAAAAATTTTGTTCAGCCTTCCCCAGCCATCAGTATTCGCACAAAGTTCAGAACAGTTTCTGGATTTATTTCACAGGGGAATGTCTTTCTATACACATGCAGTATTTACTGGACAACTGTACTGGTATGTTCTCACCATTCTGTTTGCACTCCCATTGCTGCAGTCAAGTAGTACTTGTAGTGTTAATTCAAAAAAGTTTGAATGGTGACTAATCTCGTTTATTAAAAAAAACCCATGAACCCACTCGCATGCTTTTTAAAGGATTCACTCTTAAAGTTGCTCTGAAAATTGTGTGGAATGTATGGAGAATGCAGGCATTGCACACAGGTAGAGAGGCTTTCCTCACAGAAAAATGTACAGGCATACCAGCAATAAATACTTCAGACTGGAAACCCCAAAAGAAGTCATCACTCCTTCTAAGCAATAGTTTACCACTAGAAGTGGACTGGTTTTGTCAGAAATCACAGCTTTCATTCCATCTCCCAGACTCTTGTCTTAAATTTATGTTGAAACAGTGAACAGTCTTCTGATATGTCTTTATGAATACTGAATATCAATTTAAACTAAGCAACTCAGACTAAGCTCTAATCCTCCCAACCAAGCTCTCACCTGCAGCTTGGTCTTTAATATGAACAAAACCATTTCTTCCTCTGGCAGCCAAGCCTGCTACCAGGATACAGTCAAAGGTTCTGCTCAGCCTTACTCATCTCATCTGAACTTTGTGCTGTTTATTTTGTCAAGCAGTCTCCAAGCTCTGGCATTTTCTCTAATTCTAAATTAAACCCACCAGGAGATACTTATTTTCTACGTCAATGACTACAGCCTCTCTACTTCGGGCTCTGTTAGTGCAGATGTAGTCAGAACAATGCTGCTGAGGTCAATTCACTGAAATGATGATTGAGACTCATTTGATGCTCTTCCGTCCTCCTTCTCTGTGTTTTGCTACCAGATGCTTGTGAAGCCTTGCTCTCCCTATCATTAGAGAGTGGCTGATAAAACCCAAGGCCAGTGTTTGAAGCACTATCAAGTCTTCACACGCACATCAAGGTGTTCTCCTCAGAAAGGCTTCACATTTTCTCACATTTTGCCCTTTCAAGCTCAGCAACCTCACTCTAGTCTTCTTTGCTAAGCAGAAACACCTGAAAACTCACATTCCCCAAGATGTATGGAAATGACAAAGGGGCTGGGCTGATATGCTGGTACCCTACCTTACTGACAAAAACACAGCTTTCACAGAGGGATTTGTCCAGGGCTGACTCGTTTCTCTCAGTGCACTAGCCCCACGTTATGCAAACACTAAAGTTGGGTAGGCAGAAGGTTGGGCTGACACAGGGTCAAGGGCCTATTCCCAGCCCCTGTGTCCTGCTCTAACAGCACCTTAAATCAGGAGCAGTGCCTGTGTGAGGGGCAAGTCTGGAGACCTCAGTGCCCAGCCTCAGCTTTCCTGCATAAGCTTTCTCTGCCCAGGCTGGATGTATTTTCAATGGGCTGGCAGTGCCCAAGGAAGCCCTGCTGGCAGATTTGCTGAGCCTGTCTGCACACTCAGTTGGCATGGCAGTTCAGTGGAGAACTTGGAGAAAAGCCGTAAGCTTCTGTCCATTTATAATACCCTGTCTTCAGTCTTCCATGCCTTGTATTTATCAGGGTCCAGAGTGCCCTGATAAAGGAAGCTATAGTCACTCCAGTCTTGGCACAAGCCAGACAGTACCAGTTTATTCAAGACCACTTGTAGCAAGGGAGACTAAATGATCTAAATAATTTTAGTGACAAAGAAATATTAGCAACATGGACCTCCGCAAACTTTTTAACAGAGCCCAGACTTCACCTAAGCCATGGAAAACATGAAGATTTTTTTTCTGTGTTATCACTGTGCAGGTGAGCAGAGCAGGCCAAACCTCCTTTTTTTTTTTAATTTTTATTTTTTTTTTCCCAATAACTAACTCTTCTCCAAGGTCAGTTCTGGAGTTTCTGGGTAAGTTATGACAGAATATGAAAGATTTTCTCATACTCTTTCTTCCCAATTAACAAAGCTGATTCTCAACCTGTTGAGAAGTTACCAATGCTTCCACACCCAGGATTGAAGCACATATGATATACTTTGACAGCTAAAAGAAAACTAAGTTACAAAAAGCTATGGTCAGAAAAAACTGCACTAATCAAAAAGCTGAACACCTCCTAAGGATTTCTGTGCTAGTGCCATATCTTAAAACTGAGGACTGTCTGAAACCCACTGTTCTTCATAAAGAAGACTGTAAGTGGATGAAAATTCCTCACAGACAAGAACACAACAGAGAAGATGATAATTCCTGACATAATTCAATTAAAGAGATCAGGTAACTAAAAGCAAAACTGTTTCATAACCTCTCAGACTGCACACTCTAAACACACCAAATGACAATAGGTATGGCTGCAAAACTGCATTAGCAAAAAAGAAAACTGGTCCTGTCAAAGTCAGAAGGCCTTCATAGTGTCGCCAGTAGCTACTGTTAATCAATATGAGTAGACCAGTAATTAATTCAAGATCTAATATGCTTGAATGGAGAGAAAAAAACCCATGGCTTGAAATGCAAAATAGCTCTCTTGTTACATTTTACATCAACCACTCTTTCTGCTCTTTCTCTTCCAAGTATCAGTTCTAGTTCTAAATGCCCCTCAAACCAGATAATACCCTTAAGTAACAGATTAGATAAAATCTGTGTTACACTGCCAGTGTGACATTATCTGAGTCAAATTTACAGTCATGCGTTATGCTGTATTTCATTTACCCATTAGACAGACTACATGGATTAGCTACACATGTGAACTATCCTGCCACATACACTCATCTTGGAAGGAATAGGATTTTTATTACATAAGATAGAAGAATGTTCAGTTCTTGCCCACACAGGAAACTTTTGACTAGTAATGTCAGGTATGGATGAAGGCGGTACTTTTTCATACCTATAAAAACATACTGGTGCTTTGGAGACCTGAGGCAAGCACTTGCCAGAAAAGTGGATTATTTCTGGTTCAAACACTGACATATTTTGGCTTAGTAAAGACTTAGCCTTCAGGAGTTTGAGCAAAGCTTTAGGAGCTGGCATGATCTGAATTCTGCCCTGATGAACCTCAATCTACATTTGCCACCCTTCAGATTTTCAGGTAAAACTCTCACCATGGCACATCTAATCAGACTACCAAAAGTGAGAATCAACCACACTTAGATACCTAAACTTAAGGTGCTATTTACTGGCATGGATTTTTCTGCTATTCTAGCTCCCCTCTACAGAGAAAGAAGACCATCTTCCCAAAAATCTCTGCCTAGTTTAGAAGCTGACTTGGTTGGATTACTCAAAAAATATGCCCTCTGGTTCACAGCTCCTTTTCCTACTCCCTCAGCACCTCGCTCCACTGCAAAACGAAAATGGCACAACAGGACAAAGAAATCCCTCCTGCACAAATGGAATGGGATGCCATAAAACTCTGAGGTGCACAGTGACAAAATGTGTGTCTCCTTGACAAATCTTTCCTATTACAAGTTGTCCAATTTGTCACTTTCTTCCTGTCTTCTGTTAGCCACAAAAACAAACAAAAAGTACGCAAACACTTCAAACATCCCAGATGTCACAGATAAATTTGCCAGAGGTTTCAATGTTTTAATGCCAGAGGTGGTTTAGTTTTAGCAGGAGATGCTTACAATGCTTGCGTAGTGTAACAGCATTATAAAAATCTGGTGAAAGAGCAAAATAAGCTCAAAAGAAGTGACCTAAGCTCTGTCTTAGCTTAACAAGGGAAACTCCTCTGCTGCACCTGAAACTTGTTTACAGCCACTGCTGAGCAGAAGCTGGGAGAGCTATGTCAACAACCCAGAGAAGAGCATGCATTGGGCAGTGCTAGCTTGTAAAAATTAGTAGCCCAAAGGGATATCTGCTGCTGCTGAATCACACATACCCTCCCTGAGGGCTGATGACTGAAGTCAAGAGCAGTGCTATGTTGGCCATGATGCACTGAGCAAAATTAAAGTAGGTATATTTAGAAGGTTTTACCCTACTGGGCTTTATGTTAATTTGGCTGTTAGGAGAGGAAATCAGCACAAAGGGGGAAAAATACACTACCAAACAAAAAACCTAAGATCAAACCACAGACAACTGACTGGTTTTCCCATGCTTCTTTTAAAACAACTTCTCACAAAACCCCAGAGAATACAAAGAAATTGGTGATCAGTAACTTTAGCTGCATTGCAAAAAGCTAAAGGTATCCATAGATACTGCTAGGCTTTCTGATAAACTAGGCAGCATAACACAAGGTCTCTAGGAAAAGCATCATGCACTCATATGTGTTTGTACTGCACCAGGAGTCTTGAACCTGACTGGGGCTTTGGCTGACAGAGATAAGTAACTATGGCAAGTGGGGCAGCATGCTCAGCTGTGACCCTTCCTTTGGGTCCTGCTTCTGGATACCTATGGAGAACAAGGGTATCCCTGGCATGAATTCTTGTATTTAATATTGAAGAGGCAGGAGAGCAACAACACGTGCTGCTAAGTGAGCAATGTCCTCTCTGATCATCCCTGAGTAAATAGCTGCAAGTTTAGACAAAATACCCCACATAAAAGTTGGCCATCTGTTCAACTATGCTAACCGATTTT
>VXBQ01017101.1:43850-55880 GCA_013400175.1 Phainopepla nitens | reverse complement strand
CATGCTGCCGCTTAGGCACCTGCTTAAGCTGAGGCCTCCCCTTAACCTGCGAGGTTACCAGCCGTGCCGCCTCCGCCCCGGCGGCGGGGGATGCTCAGGGGACGGAGGGTCTGCAGGAGTAGCGTGCGCTCCCGCACCTGGTGATTTGCAAGGAGGTCCTGTCCCGAGGAGCTTTCACTGTTCTCAATGTGGGTCCGTTTCTACTTTGGTACCTTCTCATGGTACCAAACTCACGGTCCCGGAATGAGCAGCTCTCTCCAACAACAGTTGGGCAGGTAAAGCCTTGCTGCAGTTCACAGACAAAACTGCACCCAATACAGCCATACTCAAGAGAGCTGGGAAGTAACTGATAGCGGTGTAAATGCACCAAACTGACTCCACCATCAGCTGGAAAACTTCAGGAATCTGTGTATAATTGTTCAGCTAATCTAAGCCATAGTCCCTGCTGGTAGAGATACCTATTTATCTGTAGGACTTGCACTTACACATTACTGAGTGGAAAGCACAATACTTAGAAGTTATAGAAAAGATCTATACAAACTACTTGAAGTTTCACAATGGAAGGTCTTTCCTGGAAAAGTCATGCAATGTGGAAAAGCAGATTGAGTCAGAATCTAAAACTAGGCTTGCTGCTTCACAGTTCTTAGTGATTTCTTCTCTTGAGGAGAATTATGCATGCCCCTTAGGCATCAAATAATGACCATCATGCACAAATGATGCTTTAAAATTGTCTTTCAGTATTTTTGGACTCAAGACATTAAAAACAAATCTTCCCAAATCAGGTCTAAAAAAGAAAAAAGAGTGAAAACCCAGAATATACTGAGGTCCTCATCTTCTTTGCTGAAAATTTTGGACTTGGTTTTTTCAACACACTGTCCTGAAGTGAGAAGGTTTTGAAGAAGCAGTGGCTAACCAGCATTTTGGTTTTTCAGCGTTAGGACTTTGAAACAAACAGAAAAAACCCCAATGCTTGTCTAAGTCCTTATCTGTATGGTAAAAGAAGAGTAGTGAACAACATCGACTGCAAAACGTCAAGGCAAAAAAAAAATATATACTTCCTAAGTGGCTTAGTGATACAACTTCAGTGAAAAATCAAATCATGATGGGAAAGGGAGTAACGGGAGAAGACGGGGTACAATTCTTGACACGAAAAGTTACAGATGCATTTGAGTCACATTTTGGGTTTCTTGACAGGCAGCGTTACGACATCCTTTCTCAAGTGTGCTGAAGTGAAGCTGAGGAGATAAGCCCCAAGCAGGGCGGGGAGGAAAAGCGAGCCTCAGGGAAGAACAGCCTAAGATGGGGAGATAGCACTGGCGGCAGTAGCTCGGTTTTTCCTTAAGGGGTCACTACTTAGCAAGGAGGGAGCCTCTACAGCAAAGTGTAAGGGGCTCAGTTGGCTAACAAAGTGTACTTTTAAATAATCTCGATATAACCTGGTTTTCTGTACTCTGCAAAATCTAAATACTCAAATGTTATCTTGAGGCTGTGTTTATTAGTATTAAACTGTCATTCTAGGGAGTTATCAGGACTGAGGCACCCTCAGCAAGACACAGGGTACACAGGGTACACCCTCAACAAAGACCCTGTTTTTGAGGGTGAGATGCTGTGGAAGGGCCCCAGCACCACAATAATGCATTCAAAATTACAGCCTGAAAATGAAACTCCAGATGAATTCCTGCACCTTGTCTTTTAGAACTGGGAAATTTCTCAGAAAAACATACCAGAAATCTGTTCCAGAAATAAGCCTATTATTCCGAGAAGAAAGATTATAATTCATTTTATACAATGTGTCATGGATCCATAGCTGAAGGGTGTGATTTACTCCTGTGTACACCAATGCCAAAGGAGGTGATATTGCTTATGGCACGCAAGTCTGCCTCTCCTTCTCTGCCACCTGTGAGGTACTTCAGGAGAGTGGGTAGCAGCTGATTTAACACCCTGTTAACCCAGCCATTTTACCCCCTCAGTAGCAGAACTGTGGTAAACAGCTGGCTTGTCAGAGATCAATCAGAAAATGCCCAGAGTACATCAATCTTCTGAGCCAGTACAGCCCTGTCCAATCTACTGTAGTATTTCCAAATCTTGAAATACTTTATCTGCTCCTATAGCCAAGGGACACTTTGGACTTCTTGAACTAGACAGATGAGACCATTTACATAATTTCAGTGGAATTGGAACTGTGGCTCAGACATGTTGTGCAATCTCACAAAAATCGCACAGTTACTTGCAGAACAGCAGTCAAATGTTCCTTGTACGTCAGTTCATCGTAGGAGAGGTAAAAAGGAGTGCTGCCTACTTTTCGCCAATACACAGGTAGGGACTGTGTATGGAGCTTTGACATCTCTCTGTTACTTCCATGTCGACTTCTTCAGTACAAAAACTAAGCTCTGCCTATGCCCAGGCTCATCTCATTGGTGGTAGTCTGGCTCTTCTGGACCTCTGCACTATGTGAGCTTGCTTACATCATGTGAAGTGAATGCACAATGCTGCTAAGTCTAATATTTCACTCATATATACATCTCTGCAAATTGTAATGCAAGCTAGAAGAGACAGATGAGTAAACAAAAATAAACAAAGTGTGTTCCAGAGTAACAAACAGTTGACTATAATTTCAACAACCTGATTTTCTTTTGTTTCTAAGTTCATTTTTACAAATACACTGACCATTCAAAAGGGGCCTAATTGCAAATATTTTGAAATCCCAGTGTCTCACCAAGAGAGAAAAAAATTTTGTAATATTAATTTTTTCTGTACAGAAAATGTACTCATTTAGCAAAATCTGTTCCTGAATTGGTAATTAGGTTCATGGTTTAATCCTGTTCTCATTCTTCCCTAAACTGGAAACTGCCATTTTCTTTTTCTTCATTTTGTGCTCCTTCCTTGAAACCCATGAAGACAGGTGGAAAACAATCTGCATGAACTTCACAACTGCCTGTTGCCCTCCACTGGTAACAAGAAAAGAGTAAGAACCATCATCCTAAACAGAATGAAATGGGAACGATGTATTGTAAACATAACTGTGAATGAAACACAGTCTTATCTTAAGTTTGACTCAAAATTTTGTCAGCAGCTAAGCACCAGGTCTCTGACATCAACTCAGCTGAGTCAGGAAAACAGTACCTTTTGTTCTACTGACATTTTGAAGATGTAAATCTTGATTACACAGAAGTATCCTAACAGTGGTTTAAAGGTCAAGGCAACATCTTTGGCAACAGCAGCAGTGGTGACAGGTGATGACGTCCCATTAACGTCTCTTTTCAGGAAATGGCACATTTTGGAGTTGTTTCTACATGTATCTGTATATATGTTGCTATAAAACAAGACCTGATAGTCTCCAATTTGCCAACAATTTTTACGGACTCAATTTGTGAAACTTCAGGAAACTTTCATAGCAAGATAAATGGATACTTTAACATCTAATGTTCAGAACTTTTTTCAGTCATTCCGTCCTAACTATAAATATATACATATACACACACATAATGCTAGCCCTATTAATGGACAAGACATGCTGTTTGATGTGAGCTGAATGTCTCTATAGGCTACTACACTCCTGAAATACATCATTACTTATAACCCAGGATATGGCCTCTGAAACTTACTAAGCAAAAAGGCATGGAAGGTAAAAATCTATTAATATGAATAATTTGGCTTTTCCTGTTTGAATCTCAATTATGCCAGCACTGGCAGTGAGAACTGCTCTGAAGATTGACAGCTCTCTCACTTCATTGATGTGCCTCTATTGACTCATGTTCAGTCCAGATATTTCGCTCTCATGGATGTAAATCCAAATTAATTTTTTAAATGTGTATTAAAACTTCATTCAATTTCTTTGTGGATATTCTAATTCAAGACTGAAAAAATATGAAGTTAGGTTCAGATCAATTCACTTGGTAAGGTAAAGTCTAATCACATTAAAAGCACCTTTGATTAAAAATGCTGAAATGGAGTTTTAACATGGTTTAACAAATTCACATTAAATGAATAGCTGTTTTGGACCCAGACTGATTTTTGCCTCTATGGGCAAGAGTTTAGTGGCCAAGTATGATAATCCCCATCGTCCTGGTGCATTCCTGAGGGACCAAAATGTCTTCCAAATTAGACTGGCACTCTCTGTGCATAAATCCATGGTTAATTTGTATCCCACCACAATCAGCACCCTTATGTCTGTGGTGACACATCTCAGATCGAATGTTGGTCCCGGTCCCTTCTGAGCCTGCACGCTCATGGTCAGCAATCTCAAAGTGTGCGCTGCCCAGTGGGTTTGTACTGCTGTTTCTGTCTCTGGGCCATCATGTCACATAGGTATGCCTTGTGTGGTCTTAACACCATGAGGACAGTGGAGTTCTGGCTGCTCTGATTCCCCGCAGGTCCCTGCTGTGACAACCACAAGCTGGCCTGTCCTGCAGTAAGCTGACTGAGACAGCACTGGCCCCGTGTGCATCCCTGACATATTGCAGGAGCAAAATTTGTGCTCCTGGCAGGGTGCAATTTACCGAGGTGTGTTATTATCCCAGAGTCCCTGATGAAATCAGCTGGCTGAGGGGTCTCCAAGGCTCCACTTTGTGCTGCATTTTCTCCACATGCTCTGTGAAGAAAACAACTTCCTTTTGGAATCAATCAGTGCAATACAAGCACTCTGGAGCGTGTTCTGCCCACACCAGCATCCAAGATATTTACAGCCTTCTCTATGAGATTATCTCAGAGGTATGCAAGATATATAATCTTCAAAACACCCCTGTGAGAGTGCGGCAAAGCTGCTATCTTCTTTCCTTACAGAAGGGGAACAGGATTTAGAGGGTATTTAGACCAAGCAAAAAGCTCTCATCTTTGGAGCTCCAAACTCATCATAATCTGGTCATCAACACAGTATGTTGAGTCAGGCACGCAGGCTTCACATTCATCACCTGAGGAGTGTTCAGTGTCTGATGGTGGGAATCACAACTGCCATGTCTGCTAAGCAAGAAACTAACAAAGTGTTAACAATAAAACAGATTTCTCACTAAATCGTTGGAGGCTTTCAACTCCATGCTGCAAGGAGGTGCCTTCACAGCCCCAGTGAAACAAAAACACCAGAGAAAGAGAAGATACTATTTGAAAGGGTTCATTACAAAGGACTCCCTCCCTCCTGCATGTGCTTACAGTTCAGTGGTAGCAAATGTCCTCTCCCCAAGAAGGAGAAACCTGAGCTCAATCTCTTCATGTGCCTGAAGAGATGCAAGTGCTCAACTCTCATCTCTCAGGAGACAGTCAGGTTCTTAGGCAGCTTTGCCAGAAATTTTGGACTGGTGAAATAGTTTGGAGAGCAGGAACTAGAATTGAAACCTCTCTTTCTTTCAAATAAGCTCTCAGACTAGTACCATGCTTTCTTTCTCTGTTGCTGTCCCAGTACATGGTGGGACAACTTAGACTAGACTGACTAAGGATATTCTCTTGTTTAAACATACCAACAAGCCTAGCACCATAGACCACACATGCAGATATACATTTTTTGTATGGATTTCACTGAGAGCTCAGCTAAAAGTTAGATGCAGAAATTGTTTGGATCCATTCTGTCATTAATATACAAAATGAAGGATGAGACTTCCCCTATCTACATACCTACTCACATACATATGTTCACAGCTACTCCAGAACTGCCCTGATTCAACTGGAGCTTTTGCTCCTCATGAAAGCAGTTAGATGACCAGCTGTAAACAAAAATATATTGCTTGTCGGGAGAGGGCTCTCTCTGTGGGCTTTGTTTTTCCTATAACACTTCTTATTTAAATCCCAAGCAAAAATGAATAAATAGAGTGTTAGGGAGGATGTACAGTCACTGCAGATTTGTTTTAAGGTTTTTCATCCAGCGAGAAAATGAAGATGTGTCTAATCAAAGCCTGAAACAAATCAATCAAAGCCTGCTGTGTCTTATCTTATGTAAGAAATTTATATCGATAGCTAGCAAATCTTGACTCTTTAGCTCAGGCTTCAAAAATTTGTGTGATTAATTGCAGCATCCCTGGTCAAATCCATGGCTTAGCAAGCATTATATCAGGCACAAGAGTAGTTCTATAACAACTCCTTTGCTTAAAGCCAGACACACACTTAGGTAACTTTCACAAATGGGGTTTGGGAAAAATCGTTGTTTCAGAAAGTTTTCATGCCTTTTCCTTTCTAAATAAGTAGAACTTTGGGTAAAGTGTGTCTGATATGCCATTCCTCCTATCAAAGTTTCTCAGCTGCAACCTTTACTGAGAATTTTCTGTGAGCAATATGTTGTTTTCACTGAGTTGTTTCAGAAAGTTGCATGCATTTCCCATCACATCCAAGCAAAAGATAATTTTGGTAGGCTTGCCTCAAAAAGAGAAATATGGTGTGCAGGGGTATCATTTCATGCTGTGAAATAAGGATTGAAGTGAAAGGTTAAATAGGAAACTAGTCAAGTGGTAAATTAAAGCCCAGGGAAATCCAGTTATTTCAAGCCTCAAAAAATAATGTTTTGAAATTGTGTTTAACACAGCGCACTGATGGGTAGGGTGGAGGTGGGGTTTACCTGCAGACAGACTAGTGTGAAACTGTGTATTTGTCTGTTTTGAGCCTTGCCAACCATAGCAGGCAGGGAAGATGAGGGGGAGAGGAGTGGACAGAGTGAGGAATGTACCCCAAATACATCTAGGGACTCAGCAATTATCCTAAGAACATAGTACCTGGCTGAAATACAGGATTTGGGGGCACAAATCCAGAAAATTGTTCTCTACATGCCTGGTTCTTGTAATCTCTTTCAGGAGTCTGCTCCTGGCCAGTATTAGAAAATGGATATTAAGCTGGATGGGACTTCAGTTTGACCCGAAATGACCAGTTCAGTATTCTTTAGCTTTGCATTCAATTAAAAAACTGCCTAAGGTTTCAGGTCACTAAGAGCCTTCATTATATTTTTAAAAGGGAGTAGTGGCTTTAGTGACTTATGAGTGCTGGTTTCGAGTTCATAAGAACTTGTTACTTCTTCCCAGACTACTTTCCAGTTCTTCACAAATGCAGAGACAAGATGTGAAGTCCTGTTGCCTTAGCCTTCTGTCACTGTTACGGTGACTGGACCCTCACTGTCGCTGTCTCATAGTTCCTAATTTTGTAGCATCAGAAATTACAAAGCTGTACATCTAATAAAAGTTTGCCAAGGCAGAGTTAAAGCTACATGTTTAAAAGTTGGTGGTTTGGGTATTTTTTTTTCTTTTTCTGTTTTTTAGTTTGTTTGGTTGGTCGATTTTTGTTTGTTTGGTTGGTTGTTTTGTTTTGGTTTTTGTTTTGTTTTGGTGTGTTCTTTTGTTTTTGGTTTTTGGTTTTGTTTGGGGTTTTTTGTATGTTTTTTAATGGCTTTTCAAAATTACAAATGAAGGTAATATGAGCTGAATAATGGTGGTGTAAAATTGAATTCAGCATAAAATATCAAGCAAAAGGCTAAATATAACTTTGTTTGGTGAAAGATGTGGTGAGGAAGATGGTGACTATAATGTGAAAGTTGAACAAAAATCCAGAGGTCAGACCTCTGGTGATTGAAAGTTAGTATGGCTCCTTTTAAGTCCATGGAAATTGCGATTTTCCTGTCTGAAAATTTGTCCCTAAAACATCATGACTACTTTCAGTTGATCCCTAGTTTAAAATATAGAGATAACAAATTGTTTTCTGTTTGCTGACTAATTCTTCCCTTTCGAAACGAAGTCTGAATATGGAGTCAGGTAGGACAGCCTCAACAGTGTAAGTGTTCTGATGTAATCAGACTGGTGTGATTTCCTCTGTGGATAAAACTTCCATGAAATATTCTTTAGACAGAACTGTTTCCAGATTCTCAGTTCACACACACACACACACACATATACACACACACGCACAAAACACAACTCAGAAGGTGCTGTGGGGCCACACAGATTCCAGGAAACACAATATTTCAACATGCTTGAAAACCTAAATACATGTATATTTAGGGTTCTTTCAGATCATTGAAAAATTCCTACATGCTGCACTGCCAAGTTTCAGAGCTTAAAAACACAAATAATTGGAATCTGGGTACTTCCTTTTGGGGCAAAGTTTTTTAAAAACCTTCATTAATCCTACCCCTATGAAAACAATGCAGAACACAGTTGTCAGGGAATAAAATGTGTGGTGACTCTGTCACTAAATTCTTTCAAGTGGTTTTAATTGACTCATAAAACATTCAAAACCGAGCCAAGACAGGAATCCTATTACCCTAAATGTACTGGTTCTATACAGCTTGCTATTAAAGCACTGAAAGTTGTGGGAGCACCTCACCGAGCAGAGAAAGAAAGTATTTTAATGGCAATTCCTCCTGCAAGTTTACTCATGACTTGCAATCCACAATGAATGTGCTATTCCACAAGCTCAGACCTTTGCCTGTTCATGATTAACCCACAGAAAGACTGCAAATATGTTGGTAATCGGGGAGCATACAAAAGTGGTATTTGTTAATTTGATTGCTATGTGTAGCTCTATGTGGGCTCATTATGCAAACCCGTTTAATCCTGTAGTTTGCTCCTGAACTATTCACCACAGCTGGTGCAGAGAATTTGGTAATCTAGAGTCACCACTTCAGGTGTGGGACTAGTAACAAAATTCTCAAAGTTTATATTTGGAGATGGGAAGGTAACATTTACAACCCAAACCGAGGTCTGAACCTAATCAGAGGGCAGACGACAGTCACTGTTTCCACTTCATACTAACCTCTATTCTCTGTCAAGGGGCCTAAGTATTCTGTTTTCTGTAAAGTAAATGGTGGTCGGCGTCCTATTAGCATTCATTAAGTTTGCCACTTTAATTGTGTGGTATCTCCAGAGAAAAATACTCTATAGCAAAAGCAGTGAGGATACAATTGACCACATCCTGATGATTTGATAAGAATCTGTCA
The DNA here is from genome assembly GCA_013400175.1 of Phainopepla nitens. Taxonomy (NCBI): domain Eukaryota; kingdom Metazoa; phylum Chordata; class Aves; order Passeriformes; family Bombycillidae; genus Phainopepla; species Phainopepla nitens. The sequence continues at coordinate 46,978 of VXBQ01017101.1, read as the reverse complement.
GTGAAAGCTATTTCTTTGAAATATTCTGCATTGTGCCAGTAACTAATGTGTTCCCACTGAGCGGTTGTAGGACAGCACTAGTAATAGCAACATATTGAACAAAGAAAATTGAGAGGATATTTTGGTCAAGTTTCTTCACAAAGGATCAGTTGCCCAAAGACACTGACCAAAACAACCAACTTGAAAGGACCTTGAGACTAAGGAAGTAAGTCCTCCAAGAAAATTACCCCTAGGGGAATGCACACTTTGAATACAGTACATTAAGAATTACCAAAACAATACCTGCAATTTTCTTCTCACAGGGAAGAAGTTCTCTTGTTAAAGAAATGAAAGACAATTGACAATTGACTTCCAAGCACTAAACTCAGCTGTACAGTTCCCAGTGTTGCAGGATCATGGTAAGCAACAAAGCAAATTGGAGGCATTCTACTCTCAGCCCGTACTGCAAGGAAATTGGAAAAGAAAATATTGTGAATTCAAGGGTTTGGGGGCTTGATGGAAAGCTAGGTATTTTTCTGAATTGCCAAAACAACTCCTCAGCAAACTGACTTTTGCGGGACAAAGAGAAAGAGAGAAAAAATAAATGGCAACCCAAAACCTCATGCAAATATCAGGTGATTACAGCACTTTTCATGCCACTTTTCATTTACAGCTTTTTCATGCCACTACAGAAATACGAACAAAAGCCAGAACATGACAGAAAGACAGGGAACGAAAAAAGAAAATTATCAGTAAAGGAATAAAAGCATAAAAAAGGCAATAAAAAAAGAATGCAATTCTGTGCTCTGTGGAAGAATCCTGAAAATCTGGGCTATCTAGTGCCACTGTGCTCCCTTTCCCTGGCTGCAGGATGAGCAGCACTTAGCATGCCACCCTGCCTTGCAGGCTTCCCCATGTTCTCCTTTCAACTTCTGAAGGCAGAATTGGAGTCCTTTCAAGTTAATGGCAGGAAAAAGTCAGGTTTAGCCTGTGTTTTTCAAACACCTTCTGAAAAACCTTACTAGAGCCTCACTGTACAGACAGTTACCATTTAACAAAGTGCAAAGTAATGGATAAAGAAATCTCTTGTGTGCGTGGGTTGAATTGCAGTCTGCAACGGCAGATGGTCCAGCAGGTGCATGACTTGTCTACAGCAACAGGATGCAAAAGATATTAAAGAATCTGATGAAGTGTCTGATGGTCAGGGACACCTCAAGAAAATAAGTCACATTGATACAGATCTCAGTGTTCTGGCAAAAATGAATAAGTAATGAGAGAACTATCCTGAGTAAAGTGCTGAGAGAGAGAGGATAAGCTGCACTAGTTTGGAGGGAATAATTAACTAGCAAGACCTGCTGTAATAAAATCAAAATAGTCAAGGATCAGCAAAGCAATCAAATGCAAATGCTGTTCCCTGTGAACAACCGGAGAAGGCAGGCCTAGTTTTGAAAAATCACTTTTCTGAACTTACTGTAGTTTCTCAGGTAAGCTAATGGCTTTGGCAGGCTGTAATGTGATGAAGAGAAAGAAACTGCTGTGGAAACTCCACTTCCCTTGGAGCAGAAGTGTGCCCCAGCATCCAAGCTGACCCCACGCTCTCCAGCCTGAGGATCTGGATGGGATGCATGCAGTGAGCAGGCTGAAAAAAAGAAAGAAGTATCAACATTCAGCAACTTTTGGTGTCTGAAATGTTTGGGGAGAAGTGTTTAATCTCCTGTGGTTCTGGTGTAGCTCTGTACGAATGCAAAATTTGCTCAAGAGGGGAGGAGATTTCTCACTCCTATGTGTTTATTTCTTGTACTCATGTGTTTAGAAGAATGTTTTAAAAACCTTTAATTATCTGCATTTTGGACTGGAGATCACAATAAAAAGCCTCTTTTGTCTCACTTCTCCTGTATTCTTTAAGAACCTACACATTCTTCCAGCAAAATTCCCCCTTGCATGTCCATTTCTTCCAGTTTGCCAGTACACTTTGGCCTTAAGACAGCTGTTTTGTTCTTCTTCATTCAGCAGAAGCCCTCGGGTTTTTTTTCTTTTTCAGGCAGGAAATGTTCATGGCTTGGAAACTGCTGATCCAAACGCTCAGCTTCAGTCAAAGCTGCACCCATTCACCCAAAAGAAAAGCCAAGCCATGCTTCAGACATTGCATGTAATGTTTACAGGTTGTGGTTACATTTAAAGCAGTTTATCTTTGTTCTTACTAATCAAAAATGTGAAGAATTTATTGCAAGTTTAAACAAAAAGGTGGGATATGAGTCAGCTTCTTCAGTCATCTGTGGTTTTAAATGGTCAATTAGTTACTATTTACTCTAACATCCATAGATGCCTTCTGGTAATCAGTAAGGAAATGACAGTGTGCACCTCCAAGTAAAAGCAGCTTCATGGAGAAGGACCTGGTGGACAACAAGCTGTCCACGAGCCAGCAGCATGTCCTGGGGGCCAAGAAGGCCAATGGGATCCTGGGTGCATTAGGAAGAGCATTGCCTGCAGGTCAAGGGAGGTGATCCTGATCCTCTCCTCAGCCCTGGTGAGGCACGTCTGGAGTGCTGTGTCCAGTTCTGGGCTCCTCAGGACAAGAGAGACATGGAGCTCCTGGAAAGGATCCAGGGGAAGCAATGAAGATGTTGGGGTGAGAGGAGTACCTCACTTGTGAGGGAGCTGGGCCTGTTCAGTCCAGAGGAGAGATGACTGAGATGGGACCTCATCAATGTCTATGAGTATCTGCAGGAAAGGTGTCAGAGGATGGATCCAGGTTCTTCTCAGTGGTGCCCAGCAATAGGACAAGAGGAAGTGGGCAGAAACTGATGCACAGGAAGTTCCACCTGAACTGCGGAAGAACTTCTTTACCTTGTGGGTGAACATGAAGTGGAACAGACTGACCAGAGAGGTTGTGAAGTCTCCCTAACTGGAGATATTTAAGAACAATCTGCATGAGATCCTGTGCCATATGCTCCAGGGAGACGCTGCTTTAGCAGGGAGGTTGGACCAGGAGGCTGTGGTCCTTTCAAACCGGGCCCATTCTATGTGGTTCTATGAAAGTGAGGTACAAGGTCCTGCACCTTGGCCAGGACAATCCCAGAGACACCCACAGGCTGGATGGAGAAGTGATTGAGAGCGGCCCTGAGGAGATGGACTTGGGGGTGATAGTG
>VXBQ01017101.1:10770-29058 GCA_013400175.1 Phainopepla nitens | reverse complement strand
GAGGTTATTTCTAGATGGACCAGGAGTCTCCTTTGCACTGAAGCACAGTAGCACTGCTTCTGTTATTGTATTAATCTTTGAAGGCCATTTCACACAACCTGTGAGGTGCAGCTGGGATATGTGGATTTGAATCATAAGCTCTGGTGGTCTCATCTGCTGTAGGCTAAGGGCTAACCATGCTCTGCCTTCTACCCCTCTGATAGAACTCTGAGAAATACACTGGGCTGTGGCGTAGGCACATGTACATCTCTCACTCCACCATGGGAGTAGCATCTTCTGGCAGGGAAGCAGCGTAGAGAGCTGGAAGCAGAAGCAGTTTGATTTGCTGTGAATAAAGTTGTCAGAGCTCATGGCTTGGAGGGCTGACTGTAACTTAGAATCAGACTTATTTATGATTCACCTTCAGGTTTTGTGCCTGATTATTTTATGCCATGTTATTTGAGGGCCCAGAGCCCTAAGAGCAACCAGATAAAAGAAAAAAAAAGGAAAAAATTTCTTTACAGATATGATAATCATGTATATTCGTGATTATAAGAAAGGTTGGAAGCTGCTATGGAGTCAGTTGTATTTTTCTGTCTTTTTAGCTCAGTACCTCTAACTATCACTTTTAAATTGCCGGTCCATTATAACAGCAAATATTAGCAGAAGGGCAAAGAAAAAAAAATCAATACTGTATTTTCGAGAAATCAAATCAGTCTTCAAGGTTGAGAAGTTATTTTCTTAAATAAAAGGACACCAAACAGAATTTGGGCAGAAGTCACAGCAGACCACTGATGAGTCACACTATCTAAAGATGGTTGTGTACTGAAGCTGAATAGATAGCAATATATCAGGCCTTTAGCTGCCCATAGGGTGGGAACAGTAAGTCCCACCCAAGGACTCAGAAGCCCTCCTCAGTCTGTGGGATGGTGTTGGCTGGCAGGCCAGGTACCTCGGAGGGTTTCAGCACATGTGCTGTGGGCAGATGTTATGTGCACCTGCAGGAGATGGATGGCAGAGGTGTCTGACTGAAGGGTGTGTAGGTCTGTCCTCTGTCAGGAAATAAGAGAATCTCTCAATCCGTGTGGAAACTGGCTGCATTTGCCACCAAGGCTGGAATACATGGGGACTTGGATTAATAGAGCAGGCAATGCAGAGGTAGCTTTTACACCATGTGTGCAGAAAACATTTGTCCTATTTGGTTCCTGTTGACAATAGACAGACAAGATCTTCCATGCTTTTATAGTCCTGAGGCCATGGAGGTGGCTATATGTGGATACGTAGGAAAAAAGCTATTGACAGAAAAGACAAAAGCTAGTTTGAGACTACAATTTACTAAATTTTAGGGGGTGGATGATTGCTGGTAGCTAAGTTGTTTCTGAATCTTTCACTCCTTTGTTTTCTGGCTGTATTTTGCTTTTGTGTAAAATTACTCTAAATTAAAGTATGGGTAATATTGCCTGGCTTCCACTGAAATGGGTATTTTGGCTGGTGGTTCTGTATTTATTGTCTTTCAGAGTTTCGTATTTCCCAGTTCTGAATTCTCTGAGAATTACACCAAAAAAGAGCATACTTCTTTTTCAAATTTAGCCTCAACTAGTCTTTAAAAATCACCAAGAAATCAAATATAAATGTTGAACGTGGGTAGGAGTGAGGATCAAAATCACCACCATTTCCATCTAGGAGATGGCCAAAACCTGCAAATACAGCTCTGTGCAGGCTGTTTGAGGGTGCAGCCTGATGCACACTAATTCTTCTTCTAACTGGCCCTTCTGCAGACACAGTCACATACCCTCTACAGGATTCTGTGCTCTGCCTGTTACGCTGTGAATTCCAGCCACACTGTCAGTGTCTTGTAGACACAGTCTGTCAACTCTCCTGAGCAAAACTTCTTATATTATGAACAGTTATTAGTATTATGAGGAAGGGAGCCTGCATGAGTCAGGAATGGGAAAAAGCCTAACTGCAAATCTCCCGGGACTCCTAGCCGCCCTGTGAGAAGAAAAGCATACCATAGTCCCCAAAATGGTGGTTTCGAAATGTTTATAAAAGGAGCCATAAGGTCAGAGTAAACAAAGTTGAAATAATAGAAGCCTTTTCCCTGTTTTAACAGAGTTTTAATTTCATTTATCCTTTCTTGGCTGTCATATTATTAATTACCTTTTTTCTTGGTTCTCTTTCAACATTTTTAAGGTGTCAATTCTTGCACATTTTTCCAGTTTGGATCTTGAAGGCCAGGTGCAGATGAGCTATTGCAGCCAGTGTGATGGTGCTGGTGCCATGCCTTACAGCTACATGCAGATTCTGGCACTGCACTAAGCCAAGCCAGATGATGACGTTGACAATCCCTAAGGTGCTTAACACCATCTCAAGGAAGTTCATCCAGGTTGGTTTACATGTGTAAACTACATGGTTTAGGTTTGTGTTATGCCAGCTGCTGTTGCCTACAGCATATCGGGAAACCTCTCTGCCAGCAGAACAGCAGAACTGGCAGCATCCATTGGGGTGATGCTGACACCTCCACCTGAACAGCTGACTCAAAGTAGTGCCTGAGCAAAGCAACTGAGGGCTGAGGGCATTTCTGAACCAAAGTGTAATGTGTGGATTCCACTAAATTTACAAAGACAAATATCTCTGAGGATCTAAGCCTAAACCTTCATGTAGTGTAGGGCACAATTTAATTCCATTCTTAAACTGAAAAAAATACTTTTTGTATACCTTGACACAAGGTCAAGTGAACTTCAAACCAAGAAATAGGTTTCTTTGAGGATAACTATCACAATGTCTTGCCCTGTGCCTAGATTCTGTTTCCAACTTCACACTGCGTAGATAGCAGCTCCCATGTCTTTTATACTCTACAGTATTTTGTATCTAAAAACTTAGCATTTGGGCTCATCTTCATGCTATGGAAGGTGTGACTGATTTGTCTGCCTTTTGTTCCATTTAGTTCCCAGGGATGTCTTTTATTTCCTTTTGTTTTTCTTTAGGTTGCTTAGATGTTTCAGAGAAAAAGAGTGCAGAAAGGAGGCAAGGGAAGGGACTGATACCAAGACAGATCACTGATATAAATTGATTTTTAAAGGCTTGGCCCCACTAAGGGAGCAGTATCCCCAGAAATGCAGTGTCTCCAGAGTATCTCCAGAGGTGGAAGCCAATCAAGCTCTGTTGTGTGATTCCTTAAGGGCCGAGTGTGACAGCCACACGCCTACAATAAGGCCATTCTGTACCATTTACCATGTCCTATTTTGGTTCTTACAGGTAATATATCTTTGTCTCTCTTTTTTAATGTCCCTCTATCATTGCGTTACCATCATTCCTCAGAAACAATGGAACCTTCTAATGATTGGATACGTGGACCCAGACAGGACATACAAAGGATCCATTACCACCCAGTTTTAGGAAGCAAATACATGGATGTTTATAGGTCTTAAATTAACCAGTATTTTCATAGTCTTAATCACATAATAAATTTCTCTCTAACTTGATTTCTCTGTCACTCCAGACTTTTGCCTGAGCAGTCTTTTGAATATATTCTGCCCTTTGATATGGGGTTGACCCAGCTCCCATTTTTCCTAAATGAACCCTAGTTTAGAGTCAATTCAGTTTCTGTTGTTGTTTTTTAATATTTAATAAAACCTCTTCGAAATATTCAGCTTCAAATCTGGATGACTCAGAAAACAGTACCTCAGTAATAGCCATTTACCAGAACCCTTCCAATTTTCAGTTTATGTCTCTTTTCTTTAGAAGAACCGTCCAAAATTTGTGGTGAAAACCTTTTGTTTATTACAAATGAGTGAATAATTTACAGTGAGTAAATTACTGTATGAGTTTTAGCAATTCTGATCAGAAGGGCCACTGGCACATAACAATTTCCACAAATGCAATTTATATTTTAAATATGTTTGATTATTCATGGCTGTTTGGTAAATGATTAATTTTATGTTTCTGATGAACTTCATAAATATGATTAACCCGAACAGGGGTTGAGGTATGATGGGAGCATAAGCTGTTATTAATGGATTCGGCAAAGTACTTGCAGATACTCATTCTAACTTCCAAGAACTTGCGTTAGTTTCTTAGAAATCAAGAAGAGTTAGGAAGTGTCAAACATCTTCATGAATAAAGACCCAGGTGTCCAAGTATGAATTTGCATTCTGAAGCGGGGTTTGCTAGGTTTTAGTGCTTGTCCATGCTGCACGCTAAATGCTAAGAAACTGAAGTCTATATTACGAGGAATCCCACACGCAATATACGCTTGGAGAAAAGCTGTGCTGAGTCATTCCTCATTACTGTGGCAAGACTGCAGAGTGATTACATTACTGAAATCCACCAGAATCACAGAATCACGGAATGGCTGAGGTTGGAAGGGATCTCTGGAGCTGTCTAGTCTAACCCCCTGCTAGAGCTTGTTCATCTAAAGCAGATTGCTCAGGGTTGTATCCAGGTGGATCTGCAGATGAGGAGACTCCTCAGATTTGCCAAGCAGTCTGTTCCAGTGCTCTGTCACTCTCAAAATAAAGAAGATTTTCCTCATCTTCATAGAGAAATTCTTGTGTTTCAGTTTATGCCCACCGGCCCTTGCCCTGAGGATCACTGAAATGAGCCTGGCTCCATTGTCTCAACACCCTCCCTTTAGATACTTGTATGCATTGACAAGGTCCCATCTCAGACATCTCTTCTGGTGGCTGAACAGCTCTCTCAGCTTTTCTTCATAAGCAAAATGTTCCAGTCTCAGTCACCTTCACAGTCCTCCTCTGGACTCACTTTAGGACTTCCAATGTCTCTCTTGTCCTGAGGAGCCCAGAACTGGACACAGCANGCCCAGAACTGGACACAGCACTCCAGATGTGCCTCACCAGGGCTGAGGAGAGGATCAGGATCACCTCCCTCAGCCTGCAGGCAATGCTCTTCCTAATGCACCCAGGATCCCATTGGCCTTCTTGGCCCCCAGGACACGCTGCTGGCTCGTGGACAGCTTGTTGTCCACCAGGACCCCCAGGTCCTTCTCCACAGAGCTGCTCTCCAGCAGGTCAACCCCAGCCTGTGCTGGTGCCTAGGGTTGTTCCTTCCCAGGTGCAGGACCCTGCACTTGTCGCTCTTGACTTTCATTGTGTTCCTCTCACTCTGCTTTCTCCCTAAGCTCAAACTGACCAACCTCATCCATGCTCCATGGGCTTATGCCTCAATGTCTGACCCTATTCTGTAATATTTTACATTATCACCTTTTAAAGAAATCTTCCAGATGTTCTTCTGCTTTCTTGCTCTGATCCATAGTCTAAAACACACTCAGAGTAGAGTAGTAGATCCTCTACTCTTCCCTGCCCTTGGCATGGGCTCACCTGCAGCTTCCATGAAGTGCTGTTGATAAATTTATGGTTTTACAGGCTTTATTGGCAAGAGAATTGAGAGATCTCACAAGCAAATTCTCCCCATCAGGAGCTTGAGACCACTGCAATATCTCATTTACAAAATAGCCCATTCTTCCACTAACCTACCGTTGTACTTTGATAAAGGGAGCATTGTTGAAAGGTGACTGCCAGTATAGAAATTCTTCATGTCATTTCTCTCAGAGAATGGCTACTAATGAGTATCAGGGTGGAAGTGTGGATGCACATATGAGAGTGTGTGGGTATAAAAACACATATATTGTATGTAGGTATATATTAGTCTTTGTACTTTTATATGTGCATACATGTAAATATTTGTATATAAATATAAATTCATACATAACTTGATACATTTCTGTTTAAAATTATGAATATATAAACCAGAATATGTTTTTCTTTAGCAATATTTATATATAATTTTTGATTTATAATTATATATTACATTATATTAATAATATTATTATATATTGTATCTATAATTTTCATATATAAATGTCTGGACAAGTAGATTTTTTTTATTATTCTTACCTTTGAGAGAAAGAGAGGAAAATAAGAGCAGGATTAATGATTCCACGTTTCAACAGAGAATTAAAATTAGCAAACAATGAACTATATTTCCCTCCAGGAAGGATCAAAGGCCATTAGACACATACAACTATCCTGTATACCAGAGATAATTAGGTCGGGCTTTTGCTGTATAAAGAGGCATATTTTAATCCTGCTAACTGAGCCTCTCAGTCTGTAATTAATCATCTTTGTCTTATAAACATATTGCTATGGCTCTGCCTATGATCTCAGCAGTGTCTTCAGGTCAGTGGTCTGTGTTCAAGGTAGATGTTAGCTATATGTTTACGACTGATTGTTTATAACTGCGCTGTTCTTCCTCGTCATCTCATCAGATAAACTAAGCTTGATAACTCAAATAACCCCCCCATATTTACAGCAGCTAGAAAATATTCCATTATTATCTACATTATTATCTGGGCCGGAAACAGAGTTGAAAAGTAAAACCTAGCTGCTCAGTCTAAATACTGGCCCAGGTAACATGGTCTTGAAGGGTTATTCCGACATTAAAATAATTTATAAAGACTAGAAAAGCATCCTTATTATACAGACTAAATTGTAATTTCCATCCAAGATGGTCCCCAGCACGCACTGGGTTATTTAGAAGGCCCTCATTGACAGAGTTTCTAAATCAGAGGAATTCCTCCAGGAGCTTGGCAGAGGTCATTTCTACCCCAAATCGTTTGTATTAAAGGCATCTTCCTTCTCCAGTTCATCAGCATTTTCCTCATTTCATGGGAGATGTTCCATGCCATGGAATATATTTTCCTGCATATTGCTTAAGTAACAGAGCACTTGAGATACTGAGGAGGTTTAATGGCTTGGGAGCTGGTCAAAAGCTTGGGAAATAACTCTCTAAAATGTGTTTGAGGCACAGGAACAAAGGAAGGACAAACACAGTGAAGACTGCAGATTCTTCGGTAGTGCAATCCAGAAACACCTTTGCTGACAGCAAAACATCAGCTGGTAAGGGCTGATTTCAGGGTAGCATGTGAGAGGCTACACCCACCCGCACCAGCAAGTCACACAAAATTACATGGTCTCTTTTGAGTGACACATGCAGAAAAAGACAGGCATCAGATCCAGCTGTGGAGAAGACAAGGTTAAAGGATAAGGATGACATGGGATAAGGATGCTGGCCTTCTCCTTCATATTTGGTCTATTCTATTTAAATTAAAGATTTTTCAAGCAGACATGTAATTTGTTGGCACTTCAGTTCTCTACAGAGTTTGCCATGGTCAGACAGCCTTCTTGGTAGTATCCTAACAAAAAAAGCAATCAGGTATTAATAAGTAGAGAGAGAGGTCTCAGGTGAAGACAGCTGTCTGTACACTGGTCCTTGTGTTCCTCTTGCTAATGAACACTGACGTCAGCCTGAAATGCACTCTTGGAGCACTCAGTTTTACCAAGTAACAAAAAATGGTTTTATGTTTTTTTTAACTTCAGACTGTCGTAGTCACAAGCTAGGTATTTGTCTTTTTCCTCTGTATGATCCCAAGATGAAAGCTCCTTCTGAGGTAACACCAGGCTACTGTGAACTGCTGCTGAGTGGAGGTTGACCAAAGCTGTGAAGATCCCTTTCCTCAAGGTGAGGGACTTTGTCTTTCTAATGTCCTTCCCCACCTGTTTTGGCAGCAAAACTTGGTTTCTTACTTGCCAACATCACATGTTTACAAATCCTAAGTCAGAGCGCCAAACCTCACAGGATGTTTAAAAATACCTTGGAACACTGACTGGAACCAAGGTCTTTGCTGTCCCATACCAGCACCGTGTAATCCAGTTAGAGATTCCTAGTTTTGTCTGCAGGATTAAACAGGATAGAAAATAATCAGAACATGTTCCTAATGTCTTGGAGAACCTCTTGATGGTGACAAGGGCTGTTTTGACCCCTGTCATGCAGAGGAAGAATTTGAGCTAGGGACTCGAAGGTCTCCAACATGGAAGGCATCTGCCAGAACAGTTCTCTTGGCAGACATGTGGGAGGTGGCACATCCAGTTCCCAGCCTCCAGGAGAACAGCACTCAGCTCTACCAAAATTTTAGCCACCAGTTTAGCTAGTGGAGAATCCAAGTCAATGTTTTACTGCTCACCATGAAAACGGACACTTTCACCTACTGCTATGCATCCTGGATCTAGGGCTGTACTGAAAGATATTTAAATCCACATCTTAATGTCTCCAATAAAAATAGGGGGGTGGAGAGGGTGGGGGGAAGAGGGTGGAGGGATGCTGATGGGATTGCACTGTTATTTTACATGGGAAACTCTGAATTGGCTGTTTGAGGACACAGTGATAAGGAAGAATCCAGATGTTGCCTTCCAGTTTCTAATACACCTCATTTCTGGAGTTACCATAAATGTTTTAGGCTGGTGTCACAACACAATGTCAACAGCAATGTTTTAAATGACAAACCATGCCTGCAAAATGACCACGTTTCTCTGAATTTTAAGGCAAACACTTTATCTCAGTTAAACCCTTAGCAGCCCTGTGGTTTTGCCAATCCCCTCAGGAACATTTAAAGCACTCTTCTTCTTATAAACAGTTTAAAATCGTAATGGTAAACATACAGCCCTAAAGCTAAACTTCCATTCCTTACACTTGTGTTGGTTATTTGCAACAATACCAGAAATGTTTACCAATCCACCAGCACAGTTTACACTGAAATCCCCCACTCATTTACCTCTTGTGCCATGATTAATTGTTGGCCTAAATGAAGGAAGAGAAAGACAAGGATATGGCTTACGCACTGAGATCTCCTGCTGACTAAACTGCAGTTTTCAAATGTGATTCAAGAAATCAGTCAGTGTTGTAGATTTCTTCTGGCTTTTTCAGTATATTGCAGTGCTTTTACTAAGTATGTCAAGAGCTGCTAAAGCTCAGGAATGACAGTGGTGATAAGGACTTTGCGAATGATAGCTTTTTCTGGACAGGTAAAGCAGGTGAGATGCTAGACAGCAGCTTTCTAAAACAGCCCTGTCTTATTTTCTGGAGTCCTCTCCCCCTTGCTGTTTATTGTGCGTTTCTGGCACTAAATTGAAGTCCATTATGTATCAGAACAGCTCACGTTAAGATGCCTGCCAAAGGACATAATGGGACGTGAGTCCCAGAGATCACAGAAAGATGCTGTACCAACTGAAGAAAACTGTCTGTGCAAGATTGTGCTTTCCTCTCAAAGAGGATTTCAGGTCTATAACTTTACAAATCGTGCTTTCAAGCACTAAGTAGCAAATACAGGTGGAGTATAAGTCAAGATTCATTTTAGGATACCATTAATTTTCACCAAATACAAGGGCAACAAGTAAGCACATCACTGTTTAAGACAAAACTAGCACTGTTATCAGCAGCAGGACATTCCTGCAATAAACATCATAAGAAAACAATGAGAGCTGGCAAAAAAATAGCCACAACTGCAGAGAAGAAGCATACGTGTTTCTAATTTTAATTTAAACCCTCTGTCTAGTTTTCAGCAGCCTTAAAAAAAAATGGGACTTGCTGTAGATCCTAGTGACAATGGAATGGAGATACTTCACAGCAAGTTCAGAGCCTTCTAGGTTTTTCTTTGATTCCTTGAAACAAAACATGAAACAAAGAAATTATTCCTGCAGTTGATTCAGATAAAGAACTGTCTCTGAAAGCTTACCATAGAGCACCATTTTCACAGAGTTGCTACTTCCAGATGATGAGTGTTAACTGGAGCAAGAAATATGGATTTCAGAGGGAATCTGGTCTGGTATGTAGTCTGATAGAGATCTGGTTGTACTTCCATTAGACAAATGCTATAACCTCAGCTAAAATGACACCAAGCATTGCATACATTACATCAGCATTAAATGTTGTCTACCATGGGTCTACTGGAGTTGGTAATGGACTCTATAGCCATCTTTTAGCAATTTCCCCATCATTTATATTACATAATTACTAAAATTCAAAATAGCAACTGAAATTTACTAGCTGATATCTTTGTCTGTTAAAAACATGAGTATTTCTTAAGCTTCTATTTGATGGATGGGTAAAAATGGAAATTGCAGTATGGACCCATCCACAAAAAGAGGCCGCTTCCTAACGACTCATAATCAGTATTTTGGAATATTTTGGGTTTACTTTCCAGTGATTTTCTTTATTTTAGGTTTGAAGGCTGTGATTGTGAAGAGTGCAACAGACACACACAGAAACCAAGACATATTTCCTTATGCCTTGAACAGAAGTCAGATTACAAAAGCTCCTATTTAAAAATAAAGAAAAAGGGAAACATCTTTCCATTTTCCAAGTGTCTACAATTAGCTTAGCTGCTCACATTTTCCAGGAGCTTTTGTTTTCTTTGGTTTTCAAATGTATCTTTTTTTTCCAGAACTCACACACAAGAGTTCCACAATCTCATCACTGCCCTTTTAAGGCCATTATCACCTCTTTCCAAAATGCCTCTGTCCTAGAGCACTCCCAAAGCACATCCTGGAGAGTTCATTTCCTCACGTGTCACACATGTATTTTTGTCCTTGTGAAAATGGATTTGGAGCTCTGGACTGGATTTCTGATTAAAAAAATCGTGACCTTCATTCTATTTCCTCCTATTTAATAGTTCTCTTTGCTTACCTGCAAGAACCTAGCTCATTCTTACTCCAATTTTCTCAACTGCTGTTCTATTACTTTATGTATATTTTATTATATAATTGCTACATATTCATAAAGTCTCCTTAGAAGATTAGAAATGTGAGATTGCTGGAAAAACTTTGCCTTGCCTTTAGCAGTAGTCCCAACTTTGGAAGTAGTGCTGTTGCTGATACAGAGCTGTATAATGGGGATCTAAGAAGAGGGTGGAGTTAAGCACAGCCATCTCCTGGTGGAAAATCATGGTAGGATCAGTTTGTTCCTCTGCCCAGACTCCACTTTTCTTGGGGAAGCATTCTAGAGGCCTTTGGGAAACGGACAGAGGCACATCCAGTAATTTAGACAAAAACAGTTGTTGGCAATATAACTAAGAGAAAACATAACATTGAAGAGACCCAGCAAAAAGCTCAGGGCTAAACTTTCACTGTTAAATTGTATTGTATGATTGGTGTGAAAACAAGCACAACCATACTCCCAACATGAATAAGGTGGAGTCAAGATTTAGGCTAACGAATTTTTGTAACATGTAGCAAGTTGTTTTGATGAAAGACACACCAATCTGAGACAAGGGAAGTAGAAAAAGGCAACATTAAAAGTGTTTGTAGTGGCATCTAGTTAAAAGTAATGCACTATCTGAATATAGCACATATTTTGTGGTTGTCCTTGCTGCTATATGAAATACGCAGCATTATATATGGAATTACTTATGAATATATGAAATTTCTTATGGACTTGAATATATTTTACAGTACTAACACGCTTAGAAGTCATCTCACCTGCATCCTGGTCCATGTGAAGCCTTAATCACAGGCACATGCTCACATGTCAAAACAAAAGAAAACAAAATAATTTAATCTAAACTTGCATTTAATTTGCACATTACTATGGGGTTTTTTTAATACATTAAAAGTGGTTCAAGCCCATGAAAACAGTTATGGGTCACTGGGAATTTTCATAAATTAAAAAAAAAGTACAGGATGTTTCTTCTCCAGGACATTAGAACAACTCAGGCAGTCTTCACATTGAAAACTATTTATACTTACAGGTACAAAAGAGTTACCTACAATAAGACCTCAAAGAAGACAATAGTTTTCTCAGTAAAATTCCTTTTTGGCCAGGTCCCTGCTCATAAAATTCTCGTTGATTAAGACAGCTGATGTACACGCTTCTGAAAGCATGTACATCAGTGGTGTCATGGAAGGATTCATATGGAGTAAAACAGTATCTAGCTTGGATTTTACCATGGTAGATGAGCATCAGGCAGTATGAGCAGGGGCCAATCCAGGCTAATCTCTCTGAGGTACTTGCACAGGGCTGAGGCTCATTGTAGTTCTCACTTTTCCTCAAGCTAGGAGCAACTCCTCCTTTTGCATCAAGGGGAAGATGCTGCATCTGTTTCCCAGGAGACACTTCTCAATTGCAGAACAATTCCAAAATCACCTGTCTTCCCATTTCTGTCCCCTTCATTTCTTCATGAGAAGATCTGTGTAGTTTCCCAGTGAGTGCTGTCTTCTAAACTTCTTCTCATGCATTTTTCATGTACCATATTTGTTGTATTGATCATGCCTATGATTTATTTGTAGAAAGCAACAAAGAAAGTGATCCCTACTGCATGAAAATATACAAAGCTATGTCCTGATTTAAGTTCACCTATGTATAGCTAATAGATATTTTGATATAAATCTGGAATATTCATATTCCCATTCAGCTGATCTTTAAAGAAAAATTACCCTGGTTCAACTGGTTCACTTGGGTCTACATTCCTTTGTAAAGTCTGTATAATAGTGATACAAGCATTCTATTGCAAGCTTTCCTATAAGTCCGGGAGATGGTGCTGGCCCATCAAATCTTTTTCAGTCATTCTTTTCCATGCCTACTACTTTCTGCTGAAAAATTTCTTAAAGAACACCTAAAAGAGGTTTGGGACTTCTTAAACATCACAATTCCCTAGGAGGTCACAGTTTTGGCAGGGAGAATCCCTGGCAAATCTCTCCTCAAACTATAACAAAAAAAACCAGCCTCTACCCCAACATAATCTCCCCAGGAAAGAGACACCACAGGTGTTCCAGAAAATTCCATGGCCCAGGTTAGCCCCAGTGTGCTGAAACGTATAATGTTCTCTGAGACATCGTGACAAGACAAGAGAACCCACAGCGAGTCAAGGGTTACCCTCAAGCTGCGTTTGTTTTACACTTTCAGTAGGAGTAACCTGATAATTGAGTTTTGCTAGACATTTTCAATGTAAATCTTTATGACGCTTAGACAGAAAGAGAAGCACCACATTCTAATTCAGTTTGGTGTTTGATGCACAGTAAGTTATTCATGTGCTGGAAGTGATGAATCCTCAGGGCACAGGACGTGCTGGTACTGCAAAGAGGAGGTGGTGAGGACTGGGAAGAATAGTATATGAGAAGGTCACTTCATATGAGGTTGCAGTAAGTTCACATGCCGTTTGCTCTTTTACCTGAACTCAAGACGGGACAAAAACACTTGATAACTCCTTAGTTGTATTTATCTGTATGAAATAACATCTTCTGTTTCTCCACTACTGTAGTACTTGAAAGAACTAGCAAACTTTGCTAAGCGCTGCACAGATGCTTTGCAGAAATACAATGCCTGCTGAGAGGGGCTTCTAACCACAGTGGATTTCTGTTTACTTTGTGACTGAACCTGTTTACCTCAACATTTTTTTCACCTTCTGACATGGAAGAATATGTTTTCAGTGATCCACAAAGGGATTTAGTATTTTGAGGTCTAGTTAATTATTATTTCTCATTACTACTCTCCTGTATTTTATGGTATATGACAGTAACAAGAGAGACATCTTGCTGCAGGAAGCAGTACAGTGATCTAACAGGTAATGATATCCTAGGGTTAGGAAGTAAAGAATTTCGCCTTTTCCAGAGGCTTCAAGGAAGATGCAAACTTGATTTTTAACTGAGAGATGAATTAAAGCCCTCAGCAAAAACTAAACTCTGCCTTTGCTCCAATTACAAAATTTAAGCATTCGAAGCAAATTGTACCAAGAGTGTGCTGTTAGCTGGGGATTTGCGTGAGTGGGTGCTCTCTTAGCACAGCACTACCCACACTCACCTCACGGATGGCTGTGGGGAAAGCTATCACGAAGAGCAGAAACGAAACTGGGCCCTTATGGCAAAGTTGCTGCAGTGACTTCCTTGAAATAATTAACGGTTAGGAGGAGGCTGCCTGCTGTTCCACATGTGAAACAACAACAGATGGGCAGCGTTATATTTCTCTGATAATAAAATGACCTAATGCTCTATTTAGAAAACTAGAATACTTCTCCCCGACTGTTTACGGATTTTAGAAATACCATGATAAGCAAACCCAGAGTTCAAAGCTGTGATATAAAGGACAAGTGGATAAATAATGACCCAAGTTTGTTACGAAACATAGTGGAACTGTTGTATAGTTAATATAAACACAGATGACCTTTATTTTTGCTCATTTTTCTTCCCTGAAACAGGAAACAGAAGATAATCTTTGTCAGCCAGTAGAATCTTCCACTTTGCTTCTACTTGGGAGCTGTGGGGCAGATTACCATGCTGTGTTTAGGAGTATGACAATGCTACTTTCTTTTCCAAGCACATTCTGAAAAAGTGATATGAGTTTGAGGAGACAGATGTAGATGCAGTTTTGGGTAATCCAATGACTGCACCCATTACAGCAAAAAACACACACTCCTGTGGCTCAAAAGTGGGGCCTAAAACTATAACCACTGTGACCAATTCACACTTATGTGGTTTGTGTATAAAACAATCAAGGAAAGCAAATGGATGTTCCAAAGCAGGAATTATTTATGTTCTTTGGCATGAAGGAATTTGAAGGTATTCTATTAGTGAAGGTTAAGACTGATATCCAGCAATCTGTTTCTAAAGAGGCTGCATTGCCCTTCTACTTTTGTTTTTGATCCCATTCTTGTGTTGACAACCAGGGACAAGCAAAATAATGTGATAAATAACCCAATGTGAAAAATTATTCAAAGAGACACAGATCAGCTCCCTGATCTGTCTGGTCATATGTGCATAGGCACTGGAGTTGGTATAAGAAGCCAAAAAACAGCTGGGGACAGGGAGGTAAGGGTGAGGAGCACAGGACCATCTCTTTATTTTCTGCATAGACCTTTACTGTCTTCAAGAAATTCTGAAATTGAGATACATGACTAATTTATTTGCACTACTACAAAGGTGAGGCCCCAGCCAAAAATTAGGTTCAAATAATTCTGGAAGTTGCTTAAACCTACATCATGCCTCAAACTGTATTCTGAAATTCTGGCAAAAGACCTACTAGAAGGTGTACATGATTAGCTCTGTTTTCAGATGGAAGACAGTAGTTGGGAGGCTGTATTCCTTCACAAATGTCTTTTGAAGTACTTGATTATACGTACCAAAGTAAACTAGTGGAGACCCAGGACATAATCCAATTTTCCACCACAGGAGTCCAATGCTTTTAATAGTAATTTTACTCAGAAACGTGTAAAGCAGAAACATTATTATCTCACAGGGCTTTTTTCCAACCTTGCATTGAATCAGTGCAGCTCCTCCTCCAGGTTTGAAATCTTCCAACATAAGGGTGTAATAAGACATTTTGCTTCCTAAATTGGCAGGACTATGCATTAGGCAGGGAAACCCCCTTTCGGGTGCCCTTCAGAAATCCTAAAGCACAATGAAACAGAGACAATGGGCTTGCTGTACCACTCCCATACAGACCTCCCACCACTTCCTCTCTCCCACCAGGCAGGCTGGCAAGGGTAAAACAATCCTGCCCTTTCTAGAGATGCCGGATATCTTGGAGAGACTCATGATGTATTAGAAAAAGTGGACAGAAGGCAACATACAGTCAGTGGGTGGAAGGCAGATCTGTGTGGGACTGGGAATCATAGTCCAAGTAAAGACACTTTTCTATACACCAAGAATCAGCAGCTGTCATCTGTGATGTCTTCCTAGGGCGTCAGTTCAGTCAGGCAGATATCTACGTCACTTGTGGTGAACATCAGTGAACCTTGACCTTCAGGGTTATATTACCTTGTATGTAATTTGAAATGGCATGTTCTTAGCCCACTGGGGCCAGATGCAGTGCAAGGGATGAGCACTGTGTGACATCTCAGCTCTGACCAGGAATGAAAGGAGTGCTGTTCCCAGGAGGTGGTAGCCTTTCCCATAAGTAGGAAGAAGTGGATCCAAAAAGTGCAGTTATTATCTTTGTCCTGATATATGCACCATTGTGTCGGTATCTTCTACGACAGGTGCTGCACCAAGGCCTCTTTTTCACCTCTGGTTGAACTGAGCTGGTTTCATGTTTGCCTTGTGTATAATAGAGCTGCTTTGGCAAGTTAATTCAACTTTTATGAAAAAATTCACTGAATTTTGAGAAAGTTAATACTGCCTCATTCCTGTCACCATTAAAATAATGAATGCTTATTGGAACAGGGCAGAGTGTTAACATAAGGAGGATAGGTCCAACAGAACAGGAATCTGCTAAGACATGAAGTGGATGACACTTTAAAGTGGAGGACGCACTTTAAAATAAGAGTTCTTTGAATAACAGCATGTACCAGTTTCCTGAGATATACGTTAGCAAATTTTCAGAAAAATAAACACAAACAGCCCAGAGATAAATCAGTTCTTGATGCAATGGAAAACAAACCCCCATCATTTGACTGTGTTTGCCACAGTGACGTGTGGCCTTAGAGTCATACCAAACAACTACAATTGCTTCCAGGGCAGCAAACCCTCCCAAACGAGTAATTCTGCTGGTAATGATTTGGCCTTCACAGGCTGAAAGCATCTTTCTCTTTACATTTTCAGTTTCACCAGGTAATGGGAGAAGTACAGAAATTATAACAAAAATCCCAACTGAACCTATGTGAAAATTTATTTTTTATATATCTCAAAATGTCCAGTTCCCATTTGTTTACTCAAAACCAAAATGTTCAGATTAATTTTCAATATCTAGCAAAACAAGTAGAAAACACATTTTTTCTATGTTTTCAAAGAAGATGCCTCACAGTGGTGATGGAGCAGTTTCAAAAATGTGGGTGTTTTATTTTGATGGTGGAATAGGGATCAAAATCCTTGGAAAGCGTACTGCTATTTGTGAGAGTTCAAAATCCAAAACTGAGTCAGCTACACCCTTGCCCTTCATCCCCTTCTGTTTTGAAATTAGCTTGAGAAATCATAAACCCGCAAAATACTGCTCAAACAAACAGTGGTGGCTTTCAGTTTTTTTACCAGATTGTATTTTAAATGTCTTCTCCCAAATCACAGGTATGAGCTAATTCATTCTTTGCATTGACCTTCACCCAGTAAGAGCCAGGGGAGCTGGAGTTACAAGACGCATCAATCGCTTTGGCGGCTGTGTTGTGATGCAGCTCTGGGTCATTTTGTAACAGTTTGTGTCCTGTGAGAGCTACAATAAAAACACAAGGTGGTGGGAGGAGGGCTGTTCTTTGCCCTGAATGGAAATTTCCTACAAGTTTGTGCAACATCCTTAGCGCTGTTAACAAAGATAAATGACTGTCATTTTTGCAGAATGTACTCAACTCCTACAAGCTCTGCAAAGTTTTCTTGTACTTGAGCCTTTACTGATTCTAGCTGATGACCTTCCCACTCTCAGAGAAAAACTGGGAAACCAACCATATTTCAGTGAAAGATGTGGGGTGCAGTGCAAGCCATAACTGCACATCACAAATTTTGGGTTTCCAAAACTTTGGCTTGATGTTGGATTTTGCAGTGAATGACTTATTCTAACACTACACCAGCCTAATCAAGCCCAGCACAGGCCTTTCACAGGGCTTTGGGGCAGCTGCTTGCTGAGGTATTGAAGCTGCATCTGCCACTCCCATTGAACAAGGTAGTGTGGAGCTATCACTTTTCATAGACTATCACTTTGTATAACCTGAGATCAGTAAAGAAACTGCCCACCTGCTTCAACAGTAAAATATCAGCTAAGGACTCAGAACGAAGCAGAAGCCAAAGCATTTTGCTGCCTCAAAAGTAAAGATTCAGACAGTCTCAAGATTTTGGGACAAATGCCTTGGCAACAGTCTTGAAAATTTAAAGTTAATACTGTGGAGGCTTAGACCAAGGCAGAGGTCAACCCTCAAAGCCATCCCAGTGAAGTCCGTACGTGAGGTTAAACAACTGCATGCCATGTTTATTTGAGGAGCATTTGTTTGCTCTTTTGTGATTTTTTGCAATTGAGTTTGACCATAGATAGTAAGGAGAAATTAAATGTGCTTGACTAGTTAGTAGTCAGGGCTACAGGAACTTGTACTGTGTATTTTATCTTTGTCTTTATTTGAGAAAAAAAAAAGGTTCACTTGATTCTGATGTATATTCTTAGAATAACAGCATTATTCGGGTTGGGAGGGAGGCTAGTCCAACCTCCTGTTCAGAGCAACTACCTATTAGTTCAGAACAGGTTGCTCAAAGCTTTGTCAAGTCAGTTCTTGAAAACCACCCCCAAGAGAGACCTAACAGCCACTCTGCACCTTGCTCTAATGTCTAATTATTCTTGCAGTGATTTTCTCCATCCTGTATATCCAGTTTCAACAAATCATGATCTGTCTCTCCCTCTCCTGCAAGCATTGCTGATCCCCACCCCACAGGCACTGGGATGCTAATACACGCTCAAAGTCGCTTCTGCTCTTGGCTGAGCCAGACACATCCCAAAGCCTATTTTTGCAAGGGGAGTGACTAGCCCTCTCTCAATTGCTTCCATTGGATTTCTCCC
>VXBQ01017099.1:122049-169577 GCA_013400175.1 Phainopepla nitens | reverse complement strand
TGGTCATCCTCTGGTGGTGGGTGCTCACCTGCCCTGCACCTGGGCTGCTCTTCTGCAGAGCAGCGGGTTCCCACCACACCCCCAAACCTCTCCTCCTGCCCTTGGGTCCAGGGGTGCAAACCTGGCCTCAGCAAAGCCCTGTGGCTTTTCCAAATGGGTGATTGCTCAAGCCATTAACCATCAGTGTTTCAGCCCCTCACAAGGGGAAGACCTTGTCAGAGATGATATGGAAAAGGCTGAAGTACTCAACATTCCCTTGGCCTCAGTCTCTACAGGCAAAGCCTGCACCCAGACCTCTGCTTGTACACACTGTTGGTGGTTGGGAAGGAGAGGGATAAGCAGGAGCAGGGCCAGCACCTGCTGAGAGACGCTGGATGTACTCAAATGCGCAGAGCCAGATGGGTTCCACTCAAGGCTGCTAAGAGACACAGCTGACACACTCCTCAGGCAGCAGTCTATGACCTGTGAAAAACACTTATCTCCTAGCCTCCAAGGGACTGGGAAAAGACTTACACGTGCTCATTTTTAAGAGAGGCAAAAAGCAGTGCTTACATCAAGTCAGCACCATTTCAGTATCAGGAAAAATGCCCCGAGCTTGTCCCCTTGGCTGGGTGCAAGCTAAGGAAGCAGTCGGGAAGATGTGACTCACAATGAGTGCGTTCGGTGAATCCGAACAGCTGCCGTGACGAAAGGTCTGCTCACGCAGCTAAGGGGACAGATGCAACACACCTTGAGTGTCCCGTGCCTCCCGACACCACCCCCCAAAGCACACACACATGAGTAAGCTGAGGCCAGATGGATGGTTGGAGTGGCTGAAAACTTGTCTGGGCAAACAGAATTCAAGACTTGATGGCTTCGAGTTGCTTCACTCGTTGGCTAGTGACAGTAAGAGTACCCTGGGGTAGTTATTGGGGCTGATACAGAGCAATAAATTTATCATTAACTTGGATGATGAGACAGAAGGTGTCCCAGTTCATGGCATGGTGGCTGGAACAGGATGTTCTCTGAGGTCCCCTCTGGGCCATTCTATGATCAGCAAACTTGTGGATGGTACTGCGTTAGAGTAGTAGAGCTCCCCTTCAAAGGAGAGCTGAGAAACTGCAGGGCTAGAAAGCAGAAACCTCCTGACAAAGGTCTACACCTGGGACTGGCTTAGTCCAGCGTGAACAACTGCTCCAAGCAAGAATTCTGACTGGATGATGCTCAGAAGTGCCTTCTAGCCAACATATCTGGGATTTTAAATGTTCAGACAATGCACATGTATGAAAGATCTAACACTGACTATGCACTCCCTTTCTAGTGGTAAAGAAAAGGTTCTGGAGGGAGAATTTTATAAACTTTAATTAAGCCTGTTTATTCACAGGTTTATTTAAAAGCCCATTAATCCCTCACACTTCCATGTACCCTAGATAATACAACTCTGAAGACTAAAGAAAGTGGAGGACACTCATATGCACTGCAGTGAAGCTTCAAAACCACCCACTCAAACAGCTGTGGCAGAGAAAGATAAACTGTCATGCACAACATTCAAGGTTAGTCAGAACTACCCTTCAAGTGTAGGAACAGGTTCATAGAGAGCCTTTATTTTTCCTAAAATGGATTAGCATAACTCTCTATCATATACCATCACCTAACAAATGGTATTTGTTCCCATGATGCAGTCCATTGCTTCTTTAAAGCATTACTATTTTACTTTCATTTAAATATCTTTCCGTGCATTCTTTTAAGGCGTGTAATTTATTTTCAAAATGTTTTTCATTTTGAATTCCTTGAAATGGCACTGATCCAGCTTGTAGATAACTAATCAGGCCTATACTCTAGGATTTCACTAACAGCTGCCATTGGCTGGTCACTTACTAATCTGTCCTGTATGAATGAAGGCAGAGCTTCCACAAATTAGGCTGCTCAGAAATGGAATATATTTACAGTCACTACTCAAAAAGCCCACTTTCAGGCATAAGAAATACTTCCTGCAGCTTTTAACTGTCCATAATTTTAAAAAGTTTTTCAGCATTTAATTTCACAGCAGCTTGCAACTTTAAAAAATGGAATTATTTAAAAGTCTTCTACCACCAGTGAGCAAAATTACTTCAAATTTTTTTCCCACAGCATTATAGAGTATTTAAAGTGTACTAAAGTGTTTAAACAAAACACTTTAGCACTTTCTACATCAAATGTGTAGAGGCCATTGATAACAATCTCAAAATATTTTAGGACAATAAAATACACATCTAATGAAGAGGTTCCTCTACCTTGGCACATTGTCTGTAAACAGAAAGTGCTCAAAAATCAGTTTCTCATATTCATAGGATCACTTTATGATCTGGAATCCTTCAGATAGCACATCATGGTTATTGACATCTACATCTCCAACCAACCTAAAGTTCAATATCAATACATAATATTGGAAACAAAAGAAATGTCAGCCTAATTTTATACTCACAGCTGAAAGACTCTATTGATACAACTACTTTAAGGCTGAGTCTCTATCCTAAATTAGAAATAACTCTTGAACAGTAGTTCAAGAAACTTGCTCCACTTACACTATCATCACTTTCCAATAATGAAAAACACAAATAAAACCATTTTTAATTTTTACTCTGCAACCAATAAATTCCAAAATGTCTTTTAATGAGTCCTGGTTCTCCTCTACCATATACAAGTGTGACTCACGCCTTTACAAAACATGAACAGCTTTTCCCCCATCTGTCACCTCTGTGATTTTTTCACTCATCCAGCTCTTTGGCAATTCCCTGCCATCCATGAAGTGCTGCGCTTCAGCTTCCCAGGCTCTTGTCAGGTGGGATGTTCTGCCTTTATTCTCATCCTGCCCAAGCCAGTACAGGAATAGCCACTCCAAATACCCTCTTTTTTTCACAGAGGTTGGAAGGGACCACAGTGGGTCATATGATGCCACCTCCCAGCTCAAGCAGGGCCATTTCAGAGCACTTGGCACAGGATTGCATCCAGACGGTTCTGGAATATCTCCAGTGCCTCTGGGCAATCTGTTCCATTGCCTGGTTGCTCACACAGAAAAGTTCTTCCTCATATTCAGTTTCTGTCCAATGCCTCTTGTCCTAGTGGTTGGCACCCCACGAAGAGCCCGGCTCCATCCTCTCGACACCCACCCCTTACATATTTATATATTGTTATAAACCTCCTTTGCTCCAGGGAGCGAAATGAGCACTACTTGTCACGAGTTCTTCCTCTCCTCACTTAAAACCAACGAGCCATTCATTCTCCATGCCCTCTGACCCACTGGCCCTCGGTTAGCATCTCTCGAGATACGTCTGCATCTCTCCTTTCCCCAATCCCCCACCACTGTCTGAAGGGAGAAGAACTACGTTTAGTTCACCCGCATCACACTGAAGTGCAGATTACTAGGTAGGTTAATGCAAGAGAGTGCACGGGGGGGCAGCAAGGATACCTAAGGAAGCAGCACAGGAAGACTTCTTTCAAAAGCTATCCCTCGGTAAAACACTCCTTTAGACATACAGTCCTTCCTGCAAAAGTAATCACAGTAAACGAAGTCGTCCCCCTTTTCCCAGGCCTGAGGGGAACGCGGTGAGCCCTGGGAGGAAAGGGGGAGGGTGGCGAAGAGGGGACGGCATCCGTGCCCAGCTGGGGCGCGGCGGCACTGAGGCGGCCACGGGGCACGGGAAGCACACGGCCAAGGGTCAGGGGAAGCACACGGCCACGGGGCACGGCAGGGACAAGGGCAAGGGACAAGCACGAGGTGGCGGCAGGGCCCGGCCGTTCCCCCGCAGCCCCTGGGATCGCCGGGCAGGAGGCCAGGGCTGGAACCGGCAGCGCCATCGGCCGCAGAGGGCGGCCCGGCCACCGCTTCCGACCGGCGTGCGCGGCTCCCGGCGTGAGGGAAGGGCGAGCCAGGAGGACTCGAACGCGCTGACCCTCAGCCCGCCGCCCCTCACCCTCCTGTCCCCGCCGCTCCCTCCTGCCCAGCCGAGCCCTCCCCGGGCTCCCCCGGCCCGCTCCCACCGCCCCTACCCGCCGCCGCATCGCGTCACGGGCAGCTCCGCCCGCGGGCCCCGGCAGGCACCGCCTCTTCCCGTCCGCCCCGTCCCGGCTCCCGCCGCGTCCCGGCGGCATGGCGGTGTTCCACGACGAGGTGGAGATCGAGGACTTCGAGTACGACGAGGAGAGCGAGACCTACAGCTACCCGTGCCCCTGCGGGGACCGATTCCTCATCACGCGGGTGCGGGGCGGCCGGGCAGGGCGGGGGGCAGAACAGGGTGGTGCGGCCCGCGGGCCGGCGGCGGGGCCCTGACCGCTCTCTCGGGGCTTTTGCAGGAGGACCTGGAGAACGGGGAGGACGTGGCCACCTGCCCCAGCTGCTCCCTGATCCTGCGCGTCATTTACGACCAGGTGGGTGCGGAGGGAGAGCAGGGGGACGCGGTCCCAGCCGGGTCCCTCCCAGTCCCGGTTCGCCGCCCCGTGAGGGAGGCGCGGGGCAGCGTTCAAAAATCCCTGCTGTGGGTCTACATCTGCGGCCAGGTCTCTCGTTTTCTGGTCTCCTCCTGCCGTGTTGGGGCTTTAAAAGACGCCTCTACCTGGGTGGGCGTGGGTAGCATATAGCCGGGATGAAATCAGTGATGTGAATAAAGAGCTCCGGTGGCTGACTCCAGCAGCCCTGGCAGCTTTTCTCACCTCATAGACACCTTACGGCTTTCGTGTTTCGGGAGACAGATTCATACCATTTATAACAATTCTGTTTTCCAGCCTGGGTGTGTCTCGTGGTGTTTGTGAGGTAGAGGAGATCCAAAAGCAATGTAAATGGCCTAAATCCCTGCTTGCTGTCTTTAGGAGCAGTTCATGCGGGATGAAGTCGTGGCAGAACCTTTGCCAAACAAGGAGTTGGTCAAGTGCTGATGAATGCATCGTGGACTGTGCTGCTTTGGGATGAGAAAGTGTAGGGATGGTGACTGCGGAAAGAGTTGTGGTTCTCCTTCTGGAAGTGCTTGCTGCTGTGGGATACAAGTGCAATAATTGTCTGTCTTCTTAACGTGAATGAGAGTTTGCTGGGACATCAAACATATGAATGTGTTTTGTTCCAAAGGGTTATACTTTAAAAAAAAATATATATAAGGTGTTCTGTGTATT
Source organism: Phainopepla nitens (assembly GCA_013400175.1). Lineage (NCBI taxonomy): Eukaryota > Metazoa > Chordata > Aves > Passeriformes > Bombycillidae > Phainopepla > Phainopepla nitens. The sequence continues at coordinate 164,456 of VXBQ01017099.1, read as the reverse complement.
CCAGAAGACTTGAGCATTATGATCCTGATTTACAGCAAGTCGATACATAGAAGAAGAGGGTGGAGTTGGGAAATGATAACATTTAGTCTAGTAGTGGCTTGTTAGGCTGTGGAGAAAAACAGGCTTTGTGCGGGTGTATGCGAGTGGGAAATGGCACAGAGGGCTGAAATGTTGGGGGGCAGGATTTAGGAGTCCATGGGACACAATGCCATACAGAGTTGACGCGGTGCAGCTTCTCCCAGAATGTGGGCTCCTGTACTTCCAGCCCATACTGAATATGGGGAGACGAGAAGAGACCCAGAGCCAGCATGTACCCAGTGTCAGTAAATTGTCTTTAATCCTGAGAGCACAGGGAAGGTGCAGTTCCCTGTGTATCTGCAGTGGGGGCAACACTTGAGTTGGGGCAGATTTGTTTCTTAAATTGCTTCTAAAGTTGCTTAGAAAGAACTTTGGTAATTGTTACCAAGTGACTCTGACGTTATAGTGATACACTTTTGAGGGTGTTGTGTGAAATGGAGTCAACCTTTTTTTTTTTTTACCCCTGCGCAGCTACTAATGTGCAGACAGACAGGAACTTGAAGTGGATTGTGTTTTACCCCTGTATTCTCAATAACTTTGTGATTTGACTGTTGCAGTAGATATAAAATGAGCTGCAGTTCCTTGTGCCATTTGTAATTTCTCAGCCTTTCTTTATTAGATTCTGTCACTTCCTGGATAGGAGATGGACACATTTCCATTAGTTAATAAATGCATTTTTTTTAGGGTAGAAAGGAGTTGTGAGAACATACTCCACATTGATTCCAAGACTGCTTCTTGAATTAAAAGCCACTGCACTTGAATATTTACTTAAAATTGTGGTCATTCCTGTGTTTTAATAGGATTTGGCGTCTGTGAACTTAAATTTGGTGAAAAGTACCTGTTAAGAGTTTATGTAGCTATTTTGCTCCGGGCACTAAAGATAAGCAAGTTTTACCGGATTCTTGCATTTAGTTCCTTTTTTTCTTGCAGCCTTCTGTGAATGTTGAAGGTGAACATTCTAGTTATTTTAAGAAAAGGGCAGGGAAAAACCCCTACATCTAGCTGGAAGTTTTGAATGCAGTAAGCACAACCCGGAGTGTTTCCATGCCTAAACCAGGAGGTGGCACTCCTGTTCCTTTGACGTGTGTGCTTTAAAAAAGTAAATGTTGTGGTACTTTGGTTAGCTATGCCTTATCAAATATTTATTTTGACTATTTAAATAAAGATGTTTAAGATTCCGTCAGTGGTTATAATGGGCCTTTACTTACTCTGCTTCTGCACCAGCCACAGTGATTTCCAGAGGGCTTGAGTTGCTGCTGCTGGGGTAATGATAGTGGAGGTTCTGCAGGCTGCTTAATAAAAATTGTTTCTGTCAGTGGACGCTGTAAAGCAAACTTACAGGAACCCTACCTAAGCCCTCGTTCAAATTTCTTCTGCACAAGTACCTTTGTGAGTTTTCCACAAGTATTCTACATAAAACGAATTGTAGCCATTTTCAAATGCAGGACCACGGAATGTATGCTCTGATGTAATGCATCCAAGTAAGTTGCCATGTGTATCATCTCTGAAAGTGCATAGGTGTTTCAGAAATCATTGGCCTGATTTTGTTATATAGTGAAGGTCAGGCCTCAGACTTAGAAAACCTGTGTAGAGAATTACTTGTGCTCTACATGGTTAAACTCCTACATGGCTGTAAAAAGGTTGTAAAGGTTAATCAGTTGAATTTTACTTGGCAGCTGCCAAGTAAACATGGCATGTAACAGGCTTTTAATGGATTCTTACTAGTGTTTCCCACTCATCTGAAATACAGGTAATGGCTTTTTTTAAAAGTAATTTTAGCAGAATTAATTAGTTCATTACATCAATTGAGACTGTCAGGGCTTGAAGTTTCTTAGCTGGTGTGAATAGGGTCCAAGTTGTGGAATGCAATTTCCGTGCACATTAAAATTACTTGATGACATAGTGTATATGTCAAAGCTATAACAAAGTGTGTGTGCATGCTTATGTGGTTTTTATTGTGTACTTGTGCAGATAATGTTTGCTTTTCTGGAGGTTTTTTGACAGCATAACAACAGAAAGATGTTGTGGCTGACTGTCAGAAAAGGACGTGGCCACATTTGCCCACTTAAATTACTTTCAACTCTTGTCTCATTGCAGGGTCTCGAGACAGTAGTTGACGTCCCCTCCAAAAAGGAGGCAAACCAAGGATGGGTGTCATGTTTTCTCTCTTTTTGTTGCCCTTTGAGAATCTGAGAGAGACATTTAAAAGCTGGTGAGCTGTTCTGTTGTTTCCCCTTCTGCTCTGCAGAGAGGAGTTCTGCAGCAAGAGTTCATCCTTCATGAAAGCTCAGTGATGCTAAAGCCAAAGGGTTGCCCACTTTTGTATTTTGTTAACTTGTAAGAAGCTTTTGACTCCAGTGATTGCAGTCATCTTTTAAAAATACTCTTTCATGCTGTCTAATTCCAGAACTCCAGTCAGGGCATTCTGAGTAACCCATCAGAAATGTCCCTTGTCAGGAATTCAGTCACGAGGTTTCCTCACAGCGCCACAGGCTCTGGCCCTTCACGCATTTCTTGTGTATTATGTGCTCCTACAAACCAGTAGCTCACTTTTTTTTTTCCTCAAAAGGCAATTGTGTAGGACACAAAGAAGTCTTGTTTGCTGCTTGTATCTGACAAGCAGATTGATTGATTATGTGTTTGATTAGGTCCATGGGTCTGCACAGAGGAGTCTAGTGTGGTGAAAACAGCATCACGTGAACCTTAATGGAATAATTCATACTTGGTAGAGACTAAAGAGGGTGAAACACTTTATGGGCAGTTTCAGATACTCAAGTTGTGAAATTTCTCATACTGTTGAACATCTCTGAACTCCTGTGTAACACTGAGAACAAGCAATACAATCTATTGCCACAATTTAATGGGAGGAAGTGGAAGATAATTTGCTCTTCGTGAAACTGAAGAGGCTTAGCCTCCCTGATCCTCAGATTCTTATTTGCATTTCAAAGCAACTCGCTGAGAAGGTCATGTACTTTTGGCTCATTGTGCTTGTATATCAGTGTACATGATTAGTTTAGAATAGTTGCTCTACAAGTCTGTGATACAGACCTGGACCTCCAAGAGCTGAGGTCATTTGGCCACTAATTCTGCTGTTGCACTTGTTTCATTGTCCACATATCAGGGAAGTCCCTGTGTCCTAGAGGATCCTTTGTGAGCACCTTGACATATCTTCATCACTGGTTTTGATTTTGATTCTCAGCACCCGTCAAACAAAACAAAACAGGTGTTCCTTGCAGAGCCTCAGAATTAAAGATCATTGCATAGATTACCAAGTCTATCTACCAAGAAGCAGATAGTGATTAATTTCAAATAAACTGGCAAAATTTCATTTAAGATAGTGAACCGACTGCTGTGTATTGTCATAAAGACAAAGACAAATGTGTTCCATCTCCATCTCTTCCAGTTTAACACTCAGATCATGCTAACTGTAGGGATGGGTATTTGTTATACTGAAGACTTCTTGAAATGTTTTTACAAATAGGATTTATCAAGGTAAATAGTGCAGTAATTCAAGTTTGCCCTGAGTTTTCTCCTAGCAGTTCCATGTGGATTGCTTTGATACTACTTCATGGTAACTTAAAAGGCTAATTTCTTAATGTCTTTCTATAGTAGCCATAGGATGGAGGAGACAGGGAGGATCCTGGGAAAATGCTGGGCTCATCAGCCCTGAAACTGGTCAAACCTGCTGAGTGGCAGAGGCAAGGACTGACAGAAGCTGTGCCAAGAGGGAGACCAGCTGTCACAGTGTCACCTGTGACAGGGAGGAAGTGGGTCGAAAGGGACCAGCCAAAAGGGTAGAGCCTTCAGCGACTTGTCACCAGTCCTTCCCACCCCTTGCTGTCACCGTTTTGAGCTGTTTGCACACCAGGTCACCTCTCCCAAATTCTCGGCAGCTCAGCAGTCCAGCAAGGCTTCCTGTCACGGGGGAGGTCACTGCCATGCCATTGACCCCTCAGTGAGTGCAGGCAGCCGAGAGAAGCTCGCTCTGAGGGCACGGGGGCATGCGAAGGTCAGAGCAGAGCTGCCCCATCCAGGGGTGGTCGTTTTTCACTTTTATGTCAAAACTGAGATCCTTATCTTGTTGTTTGAATACTGAAGCTATTGCTTTCAGGGAGAGGTCCAATTGTCGAGACTCAGGGTAAAATCAACAGGAGCTGGCAATAAGTCACTTCTTCTGTGACCTGTTCCCTGCCCTTTCCTGTTCCACAGCAAATGGTTTTATTTTGGTCTCAGTTGTCCTGGGCAAGTCAAAGGACAACTTTTTGACACATTCAGTGCTTCAAGTAAAAGATTTCTGTCCACCAGAACATTAAATAGCTAAAACACTTCTTAGCCTGATCTTTGTGTACCTAGTCCTTTGGGGTTTACACAAAATACAAATCTATGGTGTATTTTTAGGAACAATGATTATTCCCCAGTGACTAGAAAAAAAATTACTTTTTTCAAGGTCGGGTTATTTGATTTTCTTTTCTTTTCCAAATATCTTGGAAAAGATACTATTTACAGTTTTTATTTCTGCATAAATCTCTCATAAACCTCTGATCGTAGGCACGTTGTTGATTCTTTCCATGAAAATTGTGTGCCTATGCAATGCAATACTGTCTTAAGATATTTGGTTTTTTACCATAGCAAGACTGCAGCATAAATTTATCATTTTCATGACTCTGTAACAGATTAGAACTGATTTTGTAGCATGTGATGGATTTTAAGATAAATATTCATTTAATTGCAAAAAAAAAAAAAGGAAGAGTATATAATATGAGCCCTTACTTATCCTACTTTTTCACTCAGTAGGGTAGAACACTGAATTGACTTTTTATATTATGCAGAGGCTTCTGTGGCCCCAGTGCATTGTGCACAGGTGTTCCCACATCAATGGATTCTGGCATATATCCCTTAGCTAGAACCAGACTTTAGATCCAGAATTTAGATAAGTAAACAGTCCAGATCCAGGACAAAACACCTGTCAGCCTCACGGTCCCTGTCTTGCAGAACTACTGAAGAGGGTCATTTCAGAGCCAGTAAGGAAAGCTGCTGTCCTGGAGGCTGAGCAGGGCTGTGGCAGCAAAGTGTGTGAGTGCACCAGAGCAGGACTGAGTGTCCCAGGGCAGACCAAGAGTCTTCTTGGTCCCATCCCATCCCCAGCACTGCCCAGCAGTCCGTGAGTCCATGACCAGGGCAGGCATTTGGGGATGCTTCCCTACAGCCCTCCCACACATTTTGAAAGTCATGGACTTCTTGTGACTGATGCATTGTTGTTTAATACCATGAACAATGTATATTTCCCTGAATTTGTCTAACCTCTTTTTGCATCCATACCACAACCTAAAATCCATTGCATCCCACGGAAAGGAATTGCCCAAGTTAAGTGTGCTTTATGAAGAGACATGTCTCTTTGTTTCTTTTGAACCCATTGCACTGGGGTTCATTTAAAGACACCTTTTGGATAGGAGGAGACAATTTTCTGCTCTCAGCTCTCTAGCCTACGGGGGACTGTTAAGATTTTTTTTTTTTCTTATTTTGCTGCACCATTTTTGAAAGGAAAATAACTCTGCACAATTCTAGACAGAGGTGCATCATGCATACATTAGTATAGCAATATTTCTTCTCTATTCTGCTCTCTTATTTTCAAAAAAAATCCTTACATGGTGTTATTTTTTGACACTTGGTGAGCACTGGGCTGACATTATCTTAGATCTTATGTTTAATTAAGGAAATAACTTTTTAGAATCTAAGCCTTTAGAATAACCTTGTCTTTCTCCTCCTGTCTCTTGCTCATGGCTTAGGTGGTTTTTAGAAGATGAGGTGATCTAAGTCAGGTGTCATGGGTTCAGGTTTTTCTGCTGATCCCTCCCATAACTTCCTAACAGCAGCTGATGAAGGTGTGCAAGCTCTATGCATTTTGGTAGGACTGTCCAAGACTGGTTTGTCTCCACTCCTCCCATCATTTGGCTGGCTTGATTTGTTTAATTTTGTAATGTGTTACTTCCATGTTCATCTTTATTAGCCCTACTGCACTTCTTACATGACTTCATCTCTTCCTTCAAAGCTGCATCTGTGTGCCTCTTGTATTTCCTTGTCTTTGTTACAGTGGCTTTCCTGAGGGGTTTCCTGAGTTTTCTGGGCAGTGAAGCCTTTTATTTGAGTTGATGCAATTTTTCAATGCGAGATTTCTTTTAGTTTTGAATACGTTGTATTTACTTTCCTAAAAGAAGTGAGGGTACTGCCCAAGATGCACACATAAAATACTGTGCTTTTTGAAAGGGCAAAGAATGTTTTCTTTCATTCAAATCTACTATTTCCTTGTAACTGTATTTCCTAGTATTGGCCCAGGGGGGCTAGTCTTAGCCTGAATAAATCTTGAATGATAAATGTGATAGACTGAAGGATTCTTGCTTTTCCTTGTGAAGAAGGGGTTAATTATAACTCACAGTCTCTCTCCTCTTGCAGAACTACTCAAGATGAAGCTATTTCTTGGAAGAATACCCTTAGGAAGTTAGTGACCTAGAATGAGCTTGGCATAGAATTGCCTTTTAGCCTTAACTGTGATATTTGCTGCTGCAATCTCCCAGACAAATGGGTTTTGACAGGCTTTGCTAACAGCCTGAGGTCGGAGCCTGTGAGCTTTCCTTGGGCAAGTAAAAGCTGTGCAGTTGAGAACTTAATACATTTCTTGAGACAAACATCAATATTCCCAAACCTGGGGATGGTGCACAGTGGGACAGTGGCAGGCAAATGCAATCCCTCGTGAGACTGTGAAAAGGACATGGCAGGCAGAGTAAACATGGTTCCTGCCAGGGATGGTTCATGAAGTTCAAGCTCTGCTTTGAACCGGAATGAAGATTGTACTTTTAATATCCCTTGACATAAGGCCCGGAAGAGAGCAGGTGATGGCACACCAAACTGACACCCTGCCTTGGGCATCAAAATGTGCTTCTGTGGTCCCTGCTTCTCCCCCACAAACTGCTTAGCAGCCTAGAGATGGGATTTTGCTGTGGAAGCAAGGGTGAGCAGCGGAGAGGGCTGATAGCTAAGCTTTTCCTGTGTGGATTTCCTCTGTGCACACTGAACCGAGGGTAGGGGGGCAGCCTGGGGGGATGCAATGATTCAGGACCCACTTCCTCCTAGTTACAGGATCCAAGGAAGGATTTTCTTCCAACCCCAGCTGGAAGTTTGTTCAGCCACTGACCTCAGAATTTGTTTCTGGGTAAACCTCACAAGTATGTTAGGAGTGCTCGGTTATCTCCTGTGCATGCACAGGTGGGGGGTGATGTATAGCAAGATGCACACTGGAAGAATTTAATCTGTCCCCTAAAAAACGGTGATTCTTGCAGATCCTTAGATCCTTTTTTCTTCCCTCTTGATATTTTTTTTCAGGTTTGAGATTTTTGTAACTGAGGGAGATTCAAATAAATCAGCAGCCAGAGTAAATGCCAAACAACCAGGGTTAAACATTCTCAGTGTTTTAAATCAATAGACCCCCTTCTCAAGATACTGTGCCTGACAGGATTTGATTGCGCTTCCTCGGCCAGAGGATTTCTGTCGGTACCTCTGCCAAAGGCACGGTCTCGCAGAGGGAGGATTTGATGGAGCTCCAGGTTAAGTCAGCCTCTTCATTCAGAGACAGCGACTGCCAGCCCCACACAGGCTGCAGCAGGGCCACCCAAATGTCGAGTTTCCACTGAGGAAGGCCAAGTTCCCCAGATTCTTTTTTATTTTTCCAGCCGTAGCGGGGCCGTGTCCCCGGGTTCTTTCCCTGCCAAATAAAGCGTCTGCACATTTTGTCTAGTTCATTTCTGTACGGCTGAGGCCTTCATAGCCGAGGCACCTGCAAAAATAGGAGTCTGGAGAAACAGATACATTTCTGACAGGTTAACCAACCTGAGGAGTAAGAAATTATTGTGCTAGATCTGTAAATACGTTTGCAGCTTGCCTTGCAAGGGCAGCTTGTGAAAATTAAACTGGCTGGGAATATTCTGAGCCCTAGGCATAGGGCACCCTCTGAGACACAGCTAATATAAAATGCTCCGAGGCAGATCCTGCCATCCAGCACAGCTGTGTAAATCTGGAGTCACACAGGCTGCTTCAGGGATGTTACTTCAGATCCACTTCACCCAAGAGAAGAGCAGAATTCAAATGAATTACCCATGAAGAGCGAATAAAGAGCATGTGCAGTAAATAATACATTTCTGGGTTTTCTGCCCTTCATGACTCTCTCTCATAAATGTTTCAGCCTCCGTCTGATTGCTGCTTCACTGTGTCAGCCAAAAAAACCAGACTGAGCAAGTGCATTTCAGCATCATTCACATCTGAGGGTGTTAAGGGCTCAGGGAGAGGCAGAAGCACAGACAAAACCCTGATTTCTAAGAGCATGACATTGTCCTCACCAGAGCCATATTTGAAATGCCTCAAGACACATTCTGTGACTGCTCTTGGTCAGACACAGCTCCCATTTTGTTTATTTTTTATCTCTTGCAGAACTGAAGAATAGATGGGAGAAAGGGGAAGCAATTTCATATTCATAAAAATCAGTTTGGTTGCAGAGTGTCAATTGAAGCTTTTCAGCATTTATGAAATAATTAATTTCATTCTGATGAAGTCAATATGAAGTCTCACAGTATTTCTCACCCTATCATGCCACCCAGGCTGGCACTTGACACCAACCTTGAGTAATTTTGCTTTCTCCAAAACTTAATTTTCAGGGGATGTTACTCTGTGTATAATGAATATTATTTTATCTTTTCTTTTTTTTTTCTTTACATTACAGTTGAATTCTTTCTATTAATTTACTTAATTCAGCAGCTGTATAATCTCTATTACAATACCCTTCAGATGTAAGATACCTGATTAGAATTACCCTCTGTCACCATAAGGTGACCTTGCTTCATGAGGTCAGGCTGTGATCCCCACCATGGATGCACCTGAACACTCTCCTGCTGTGTTACATGTGTTCTTGATGTTCCTGAGCACTTGCCCAGCACTAACTCAGGAGCAAAACACCTTGGTGAGATTTGAGGAGCTACACCCACACCTGGAGCTACATCCACACCTGAAATAGCCTTTTCAGAAAATCTGAAACTGCTGAGTTTTATTAGTCCACTTTCCTACTGAGCTGACTGTCTTATTTTAAACTTCTCAAATGTGTTTTATCAATATGAAACGCTGTTTACTTTTGCTCATTCTTGCACTTTCCAGATCTTTACTGTGCAGATTCTTTCAGGCATTTTTCCCCCAGATGTAGTGTATTCATTGCTCATGACTGCCAAGAAATGACAGTTCCAAGACTGTCCATAGTAAATGAGATGAGCCTCTTAAATAGGGCAGGGACGAAACCTCAGTTACGGAAAGAGGCATCTTTCTGACGTGTCCAGCCAGAAAAAGAGAGATCTTGGTCTCAGGAGAACAAATGAGCACCTGCACATTTTCACTGTCTGAGAAATTCCTCCTCCATCTTGTCAATTCTGCTGGTACTTGCTCTCCTGTGTTCCCCATTAGGACTGTCTTTCTATTGCCAAAACCAAGGAAAAAAAAAGTATATGCTCTCCTGTGTTCTTGATTGTTGTAGACTTTTCCCACATGTAGGGGGTTTACTAATTTTGCTATTTATTTTGCAGATGTGTTTTAAACATTTTTAGTGATAGAGTTGCACTGATGAGACCTAGTATAGGAGCAGGTATAAATTGTTCTTTTTGCAGCTTAATATTCTCTTCTCTTTAGAGAGGCAAGTCCTAGATCCACAAAGGTGAGGGGTTTTAACAGTACTGGCACGGCTGCAATGATCTGGCAAAGGGGTGCAGACAAAACCCTACAATTTTTGTTGTCAAGAGTCAAAATGAGAGTTATCTGGAGGGACAGGTTTTCATGGTGTGCAGTACATTTCCAATGTTTATCAGTCTTCCTACTGAGAAGCAGAAAATTTGTGTTTTTACCTGTCATCCAGAGTCACCTTGAAACCCCATAATGAAATATCAGTAATTGAGGGTAGCTGTTTGCTAAAAAGATTACTGACAGGCATGAAATAACAGTCACCAGTAGCTATGCATGTATTTTATGTCTTGGACATTTTCCTAGCAGGCTTCAGTCTTTCATTGAGTTAGGCAGTAGGAGCCCTGGATTTGGACACTTATGCACAGAAGAATAGTAGGGTACTTTTTGGGGTGCTGGAGGGGAGAAGGTGGAGGTTTTTTTAAAATCAGTGTATCATGATGTTCCTTGGTTAGCACAAAAGCATAATTCCCTTCACAAGTGGAGAGGTCTGTTTCAGTTTATTCTTTTTGCAGTATGCTGTATATAAAGAGAAAGAAGATGAGATATTTCTTCCTGGAGAAAATCCAGAATTTTAATTAAATGGCATTTTCACATTCATTTCTTACTGGCTGGAGTTCATGGCCATACTGGGCATACTTGCTTTCATGTTAAGAGCTTTCCAGATAACCTTCTCTACAAATGCCTTTTTTTCCTGCCACTAGAGGTCCTAAAAACAATAAAGAATGGAGACAAAACATACCTATTAATTTGGGACTAGAACATTTTCACAAGCTGGACCTGAGTGTCTGGTCTCTGAAACCCTCAGTGTGGGGGACAGCATGAGTTAGTGGTAATGAAGGAAAGGCATCAGAATTGGACCCAAAAGATGAGAAGTCACATTTCTCTACCTTGTCTTTAAATCAGTGTGCTCAAAAATCATCAAATTTCTCAAATTCATGAGGTCACTTTATGATCTGGACTCTTTCAGATAGCACATCATGGTTCTAGACATCTACATCTCCTTTTTTAGGCTTCTTGCCTTTTGATTCATGTTTTCCTGCTTTTCACTCTAACACAGTAACTAATTCAAAGTAAAAATAAAAGGTGTTTGAAAATGGTCATTCTTAATGTAAACTGTTTCTGTCAATAGTTGTGACTTTACTTAAATCAACGCAACATCAACATGAACCAAATAAAATCTGACACTGTTACAGAGGCCTAGGACTGAGAATAAAGACTTAGTTTTTTAAAAAAAATTACATCACAAACTTCAAAACCCTTTCTGCAATTAATTGCTACTAAACACAGCAACATCTGCTGGTAAAGTGAAGTGGCCTAACTTTAAACTCCAGTCAGAGACTGTCAGTCGTTTGTTTTATGCACCTGGCTCAATTCTGCCGCTGAGGCTGACGGTCATTTCATGAGCCATCCTCATTCTCCTCTTCACTGCTCCCACTTGCAAATATGTTCAGTTCTACCCATGAAAATGTAAAAAGGCGTTTCCCTGTCAGGCATGTCGTTAGGAACCAGTACTTGCAACATAAACCTGAGGCTTCTGTTATTGTAGTAGCCCAGTTGGGTTGTTCTGCAGTGCTCCAGTGCCACAGAAAGAAACGGATGGAGGTACTTGGGAACTGAAATTGAATTCTCCTTTTCCCATTTGCCTCTTTATTCTTTCTCTCAGTTAAAAATCGAACATTGATTTTCCTCATTTTGCTGCGTCTGCAGTCTTTGCTGGCATGTAATTGTTGTAGACACATTGTAGCAGTAAACCTCCAGGAAAATCAATTTTTCATCGGAATTTGCCAGCGTGCTGAAAGCAAGCCAGCTCAAAGGAAAAGGTTCTTTGGTTCTTTCTTATGATGGCCAACAAGGAAGCAGAGCCCAGCACCTTGCCATGGGCAGCCTGGCCTGGGGACCTCTGTGAGCATCCCAGCTCTGTTCCAGAGAGCAAAGGGAATGGCAGGTCTTGTTCCACACTGAAACCAAATTCAGAAACTCCTCAGAATGGAATCACCACTATCTGCCAAGTCTGAGCATCATGTTTCGTCTAATCTTGAATGAAACTGCCAAAATTGTATATTTTATAGAAAAGACGGACATCTTCTTGTCATCAGCAAATTATGGTCTCTTTGTTCTTATTTTGCTTATCAAGTTCCTTTCCAGTGTCAAGACCTATTTTGTTTCAGCCTTCCCTCTCGTCACTGATTTAAGAGTTGTTCTTGGCACTAGAGAATCTTTAGAGTTCTGCCACGGGCTGCACACAGAAGGGTGTTCCGAGAGCAGGGGCTGGAGCCGAAACCGCACAACGCAGTTATTTCCTTAGCATCGGCAGCAGGCTCTGTTCCTGGGCTTGTGCAGGCACCACAGACTGACCACAGGCTGCTGCACCAGGGATCAGTGAATCAACTGCAAACTGCCCTGAAGAGGTGGCTCTTGCCACCGTCTGGGAGCTTGCTGTGGCAGCCAGGGATCCGTCAGCTGGACTGCGTGGGCTCAGGGAGCGTCAGTGCTCTGCCAGCCTCTGTGGTTTGTTGACAGGTTTGTAAGTGAAGGCAGCTCTTGGCAGCAGAGATAAGTTTTTAATGAGTATGACACATACACAAACTAGGTAAAACAACAGAAAGCCAGGGGTTTATAAGACGACTTGTCCAATGTGAAATTTACTGCAAGACTTATTTTTTAATTGACATGATGAATTCTGTGCATCTGCCCACTTGAAATATTTTGATTCTTAAACTCTGTCACTGCTTGGCTCTTGATTTCTAAGCAGGCAAATGTGTGCTAATAAGAGGGAAAGCAAAAGAAGACCACACTAGTGCAACAACCTGTTGTCTCAGTAGGACGTGTTTGCATCAAACATTCTGATTTGGCTATAGCTTTTGATCACTTGTGGCTTGTTCAGTAATCCCAAACTAGATGTATAAAGGGTGGTTGACAGAAGCAGCCTCCCAAGGGCTTGTACTTAGGTATAAATATCTGATGTTCTCCATCTTAAACTCCTGATACATCAAAGTACCAGTTGATTTTCTTTCAGAGCTGCAGTTAAATTTTTTTTGTGTAATTATTACAATAAATTATAAAAAAGAGACTGGAAAAAAAACCCCAACAGTTTTCACCTAATAGCATAATAAGAAGTGAATAAAAAATACCATGAAAAATACAATACTAAGGGATGCAATCCTTTAAAACTCATTTGTATCTGTAACACTGTGAGTGACATTATTAGATTACTTGTTATCAGTCTGTAAGACTGAGGGACTAATAAATGCAGGAGCAATCTTTTGAGTCATGGCACAAAATAGATTGGATATTTAAAAATATATATTTAATATTTTTATAATATGCACATTTTTAAAAAGTTAATTACTTTCACCTTTTTCTCAATTTTTAACACAAAATTACCATTGGTGTAAATAAATATCACGATAGAATTACCAAAGGTCATGGATTCTAAGAAAGGTCATTGTGCAGCTACTTGGAAACTGAGTCATGCATTCAGCCTTCAGGCTGCTCTGTCTGTAACTTAGATTCAAGCTAAGAAGAACCTTGCAAACAATCCTGGCACCTGTATCTGTTCTGTGTCGTGAAAATCCTGCTGCAGCTCTCCAGCCTACTCAGCAGAAAGGTATAGAAGGTTTATTATTAATATTAGAGTTAACATCTTCAAAATATTATAGAGACACTTCTGAAAATTTAAATTCTTATTCCTTTGGGACCAGATCATGCTTTAACACAGCATCCTACACAGTGGGGTCTCTCAGTCTGTGAACAAAGAAGCTGTCTTGGAAAAGAGTGATGTTGGATTTAATTCATTTGAGGAAACTGCAGATGGTAACAAGTTTGTTCTTGGCTGTCATCCCTGTGCCTAAAGCCAGACCTCAGAGGAATTGGAAGAGCTGGGCACTGGGGTTGGGCTCCTGGAAGGGATTTTAGCCTGGGTACCCTTTGGGATTATTTTCCTTCCACTTAACGCCAGTTTAGAATTTATACATGACATCTAAATTAATCATCAAGAGCCCCTCTTTAATCAGTAGAGAAAGCAAGCATTTCTAGATAGTGAGTTACCCATATTGGTTAAATACTTGCCATTGGTTACCTCTGGAAATGTTCTCTGCTCACCAGTAGAAGAAACTTAGACAACTACCTTAGTTGTGCCTACTGTTCAGGTGGCCCCAGTTAACAGAGGTGAATCCTGTTCCATGTGTCTAAAGCATAATCATCCCAAGAGTGATAGCTAATTAAAAAAAAAAAAAAAAAAGCAGCTACAAAGATAGCAAAACCACTATGGCTGCTATCTCAAGCCATGTAGCCAGATTGTTTTTCCAAAATATCCTTCCAAACCACCTGGAGAATAAGCAGCTGTGAGCTGCTTCCTGAAGGGTGTGCCAGAGTTCTTATTCAGACCTTTCCAATGAAACCAATGGAAATTATGGCAAAGGTCTGCAAAATCAAACCCCCTCTAAGATGCTGACAGGGGCAAGTTCCTCCTGTACATTTCTGTAAGACTGTCAGGTGATAGCTGAATGAGGGTATTGACACTGGATGCTTTCTGATGGGGTTTTTTGCAGACCAGCTCTGCTGCAGCAGAAAAACAAGGCATTAACAAATCATAACACAGTGAAGGAAATAAAAATATGTTTCTCTGTGCACTGATACACTTTATTCAGGGCAGCACGTGCAGTTTGCGTAGCTTAAAAACATGAGCTTGAAAACATGTTACCTATTTGCAAAACACTCCTTTTTTACTCTCTTCCAATATGTTTGCAGTTTGAATCAAACTGCTTGAGATAAAATGAGATACGAAGTCAGAATCTGAAAGCTCTCACTCATATGTCACCTTCCAGCTGTTGTGGAAACCTAGGCTGTTACTGTTCTTGTCTAGGATACCTGAAGATAGCTCCGTTCTTTCCTGGGGATATCAGAAATGGAAGCTATTGCATTTTTAACAGTATTACAGCTCAGTGAACATCTTCAAGGCAGGACCTGGAAGCACTTACCCGTGGACTGAGAGATACTCTCAACATTTCTGTGCTACAGGGTTTAGCATGAAGGTTGATAAGCCTTCCTTCCCTGTTTAGACTTCAGGTTAACCCATGGAGAGAAGTGCTGCCACTGTTCCTCTGTGCCAGTGATGGCACCTCACTCAACAGGACAAACCCCAGCCTACGGCCAACACCAACTGCAGCAGCTGGGGCTCAGCCTAAGAGTGCTTGGAATAATATTTCAAGTCTTTATTTTCTTCCATTTACCACGGGCTGGGAGAGGAATAAACCAGGCCGTTTAGTAAGTGCTGTCAGCCAAAAGGTGACCTGTTCTTGAATCTGACCTTTTAGCTCAGCTTCATGGGTGGGTTTGGCTCAAAGCACTCACTGTGCCTGGGTTGCGAAATTCAAAGAAACAGGTGGACTTACACTGTAAGATTTTTATTTGTGTTATGCTGGAATTCTTTGCTCTTGCTTGAGGCTTTGCTTTGGAGGCCTTCAACGTTTAAACTGCTTTATTCTTGCATGAAACATTTTGTCCTTACATTTCTCTCCTGTCATGGCAGTTAGTGGAACCTGAAATGTTGACATTGTCTCAATAGAGAACTGAAGGTAATTCCATGTTTTGTGGTGCTCAAAGCATCATTGTGTGCTAGTATTGCATGAAAGATGGGCAAAAATGAGGAAAACATAGCAGCATGCTTGGCCACCACTCTTTGTTGAGCCCAGTTCCATGAGGAGAAGAGTTTAGCTGGCAGATGTAACCACAGGGGAAAGTCCAAATGACCACAATGAGGAAACAGTATTGGTACAACCAATCCATTTAAAAGCCATATAGGAAGGAAAATAGGAAAAACAGAGATAGGTACTTTCCTTTTGGTTTTTTTTAATTTGTGTGTAGTAAGTTATGTTTATATTAGAGGGAAGTGTGCTCCACAATCCATGTCCCCTTCCGGCCCATGCTCTGGAATTTAGTTCCCTTGGAAACCAAACACACATTTACCCTGTTATTAAGTGAAACAAGTGCATTAACAATTATTTTCTAAATGGTACTGCACCGTAGATTTTCATTTTATTTTTCAAAGAGGTATTAGGTAACATGTTTTTCTACTGTACATATATCTACAGCAAACCTTATTTTCTAGGTTTTTATCACTATGTTAAAAAGTAGTATAAATGACCATGTCCATGTCTCTGAAATTCCAAACATTTCCTCTCTAAACCAAAAATCTTTTCATTCTTCTTTGTGATAAATCACTTGTGGTCAATTACTGTACTTGTATACACATTTTTTTAACATTTACCTAAGTTCTGAAGGAATGATATTCCCAGTGTAGTGTCCAAAGTACAATAAATAATACATAATTTAAAAATCCGGCATACTTATAATTTAAAATAAAGGAATCAGATGTCATTAAAACAGCATTTTACTCAGCTTTTATGCAATTAAAAAAAAATCTCTTTTCTCACCCTAGATTTGGGCAATGGTCAGGGATCACTTAGTGTTCTGGAAGAGGTTGCTGTCATCATCTCAGCTGAAAATTAAAGCATTTTCCAGAATGTCACAGGAAATTTTAAACGACACAGCAGAAATAGTAATAGATTCTGATGCTATCAAAGAAAGCATAAGTGGTAATCAAGATAATTGGAGTGATGCCTCAACACAGTGTGCAATCTGTAGCACTCAAAATAGACAGAGAGTAGACACTGGGAGATGTTTTGGACAACACAACAGAATACTCTTCCTGTCTTCTCTTGTAACCAATTTTATATGCTTGAGACCAATTTATTATGATTTACTGAGAGCAGGTGACTGGAAGACTCTGAGCAAAATAATCTGTTATTCCTTCCTTCCTCTGAAGTTTAAACAATGTGTTGTACATTAAAAAAAAAACCCAAACCCCAATTTTCTATCTCTTGAAAAGAATTCAAAACCCAAGTGAGTTTCATTAATGATGCCTTTCTCCTTTAATATGTACATAGGATTTTTATACTATAAATCAGATGTTGTGTTGGTGTGGGAAGACTCCCAAATCTTTGTTCTTCTGTATCTTAGCAGGCTCTTGGAAAGTGTCATCATTATTGACTTATCTTCAAAGAGGAAAGTACCCTAATGAGATACTGAAGTGAAAGTTTGCTTGGCTAAATTCATACCGTGTGAGACAATTCTTCTTCCTTAACCTCATCTCTCACTCACTCCTTTGAAAGACAGCAGGTCAGCACCAATGCAGGCTCTACAGAAGAAGCTTCTTTAGAAAATCTGGTCTTTTCAGGATCCTCCTGAAGCCCCAGGACAGCAAGAATCTACACAATCTTCTTGGCTAAAACTGCCAGCTTGAAAGACTTGACTCAGGCTGCAAGCAAATGGAAGCAAACCAGTATTTTCTTCCTAGGTAGCTACTATTGAAACTGGCTGTTTCCCTTCACTTGCTGTTTCCAGCCAGCACTTCTGTTACTTAATAATAATAGTAATAATAATAATAATAGTAATAATAATAGTAAGCTCATCCCATGGCTTTACAAGAGCAAATGGGTGCCGCCGATTCTTTCTATTCCCAAATAAGCAGAGAAGTTGTTACCCTCCTTACTACCACAAAAGTTTTCTGAGGAGTTGTCCTTAAATAGAATTAAAACAACAACAAAAAATGTTGTTAATATTTCAGTCTCATTCTCCCATCCAAATTAGACTGTGGACAAGGATTTAAGGAAGGGTGTGCCAAACACTGAGGACTGTTAGTAGTCCAAGTCAATTAGAGCATTTAGTGCCTAATTAAGTGTTAATTTACGATCTGTGTAATCTCACAGAGAGTAGAAATCTGGCTCAGGCTAATTGGAAAACAAAATTTTTGCCATTACATGTGGAAACATCTACTACTTTAATACATACAAAACCTACTTTGTTTTATATATGAGTCGAGGGTACCGTAAAATAAGGCTAAACTCCTGTCCTGGTTTGGTTGGCTTCCTCTTACAGTTTCAAAAATCTCACTTTTTTTTCCTGTAGCCTCAGAAGTCACAGCATATACTGAAGACAAGCTGTCTGGCAGCCAATTTTCCATGTTTCCTTCAAAGGGCAAACTGAACTGTCTTCTGCAATAGCAGAGTTGAGAATTTATCGATTCTCACAATCTCTCTATTCCCTGCTTCACAGAATAAACAGAAATTTTAGCTAGAGCTGGATTAACCAGGAGCCAGGCTTTTAAACAAGAGACATTCCCGACTTCCCTGCATGCTATGGCAAACACAAACATCTTTCTTGTCCTTGCAGGAAATGCATCTTAAATCCCAAGCAGAAGTAATGTTCAACTTTGGAGACTTGACCTCTGCAGAGACCTGTCAGTCACCTCTGACGTAGCCCACGGGAACGTTCAAATTGCCACACCTGGTTTGCATTCTTGTTACATGCACACAGAAACAAGTCCTTCTCGTCTTCACTCTTTGCTGCCTCTATGCATTTGCCTGAAAGGACATGGACAATCATTCCATTCTACAAGATGAGAGAAGAAGGGAAAGAAAGAACAAATTAAAAGTAAGGGATTTCTAATAAAGGCTAGGCCATCTTTCAGAAAATTTATATACAAAATATACCAGCAGTAATAAATGATTGTTCAAATTTTTTTAAGCAATGCCCCAAACATGACTGGATTTAGCTTTGTGCGTAGAGCATGGTGAATATTTGCAGTTCCTTTTGAAGTTATCATGAGTGGTAGGTGCAGAATTCTTTTCCACCACTGTTTTTTTCCTATAGCTACAGGTTGTCATCAGCACCAACCTGAGTACTACAGGCCACAGCATTTCATAAGGACCAGTGGTTGCCTTAGGAATCAAACTAAATTACAGTAGGACTGTTCCAGGGGATTGCTGCATCCCTACAACTACAGTAACTGCTGTTTTCCCAGGCTGTCCCAGAGGATGACATTTTTTCAGTCTTGTTGAGGAGTTCCTGCTCTGCTGGGTAAAGTTCATTGAAAAGCAGTGAATTCTTCTAATAGGAAGTTTGCTTTTCTCTTACAATGCAGGAGAAAATATAATGTTTCCCATTAAAAGCTCCGCAAAGAGCTCTCATTTGGGAGGTGTCAGGATTTCCAAACCCTTTCTCAATCTGAAAGAAATGGGAAAGGATTTGCCCTGCTCTTATTTTCACAACCACTGATTCTGATTCTATTCCTATAAGGCCAGTAAGAGGTAAAACAAAGACATAGGGTTTTAGGTGAGATTTCTGTAGTTTGTATTTCTAAACCAAATGTTTGTCACATAGACAGTTTTAGTGGGCAAAAGACAGCCTAATTTTTTGGGTGAAAAAGGTACAGAAGTCAAAATTTGTCCTCATCCCTGCCTCACACACAAATCCTGAAATCACCCAGTGATCCCACAGTCACCATCAGCTGCCTTCCCCCCATGGCAGAGCCCCTGCTGACCTCCTGGACATCCCAGTGCTGGTTGCTGTTGTCTGTCTCCTTCGTACAGTTTTGAGGGATAACCTTCCCGTGTCTGACATCAAAGCAAAGCAGCGGAGCAGAACCAAGCCAGATTTCCTTCATGCTGTTATATTCAAAGTGCTGGGAAAGGGAGGGTTTGTTTGAACAATGACGGATGGACATCCCAGTTCATTTTTAAATGCTGCTTCTAAAGACAATTTCCTGTACATGTTTGTTAAGATGCAACCCAAACATGAGCGACAGAGACCCAACAGCCTTGACCCTTCAAAGCAGTCCCCCCCCTTCTAGCTAATTCTGGCATAACTATTTACCTAAGGAAAGGCTTTGTGAACTATGATTATGTGTAACATAAACCCACCCTATCATAAAATTTTCCAGTTTAATAATTATTTGAGCAGAAGGGTGTTTCTGGCACTGTCTTCACACGCTGCAGTTTGAAATGGGCCTGCAGCTCACCCTGAGCCAGCCCAGTGCCAGCTAGGGAGTCTAAATGAATTTACCTTAGACTGCAGTTCAGGCATTATTCTTCAGATTTAGTCACTAATGGGGAAACCACCCCCCTCCCCCCACCAGTATTTTGGAACTGTTATGTATTTTTTACTCACAAGCTTTCTGTTCCCCAGACACTACCAAATACACTGAACAAATTAGCAGTTAATGATGTGTTCTGGAGCCAAGTGTGGGTATCTGCCCCAGTGACACATGGGACATGGGCATTTTTCGAGTGGCACTGGGCTGTGGAAGAGTGGGCATTGTTGCCTTAGCGCATGCTAACTTAGAACATGGCAGTACTTCCACTGTATACCCAAAGTCTACCCTACCTGGGTGACACTGTCACTGCAAGGGGAGAGTTCAATAGAGCCTTCTGCAGTGGATCTTCCAGGCCTGTAATCTGCACAGAAGCCAACACCAGCATTGTAAAGCTGTAAGTAAAGGTTTATAATGCAATAAATCACAACTGGACACAAACAAAACATGCTTCAGCTAACATTTTATGAATTGTATCCCTTCATGATATATGATTTTGTTCATAAATCAGGCACTATTTTTTTTCTTTCAGACTTGATCTTGCATATTGATCTTGCTAACTAATGTGATATAAAAGGCAGAGTTTCATCAAGGGTCAGTGTTACCAAGTGAGTTTTGTTTAAATTAGAGAGATACGCTTCTAGGTTTAACTATTATGATAATTAAAAGAAAGGTATCAAAATGTTTATGCTAGTGGAAAATTGCACTTTAATAGGACACTGTAGTCCTATTAAAAAACACAAGATATTCCAGAAGAAAAGAAATATGACGATTGCTGTGATCCACACTCAGTTCTTACACATTTCTCAAGCTATCTTTGAAAATAAGGAGCACATAAAATAGTAAAAGGACACAGTAAGGCTAAAGATAGCTGAGTGTGAATTAATTAGTAGACCTTGTTGCCCTGGTGGGGGAACTCCCTTCCAGTAAGGCTGCTGGGAATAAATTCATATTTAATGAATTATAATTATCAGCTACGTTTTTAAAAAAAACCCCAGATATTAAGAATATTTTGTCCTTTACACAGTCAGCCAGGGAAGTGTAATTGCTATCACTTCTGTCCTTTGGGAAGTGCAGGACTGCTTTTTTTTGTCTTTGTGCACATGGGTCAGCACAGAGATATCTTGGCTGCTGTCACTTCTGCCATCTGCATGAGGCAACACAGCTCTCTTTTTTTACTAATGGCACCTGAAGAACCTAAGGTTAGGATCCTCTGAGCTGTGACACTGAACTGAGTCAGACACTCTGGGTTCAGTTCCTGGCTGGTTTTCAACATTTATGTGAGAATTTGGGCCAGCTCTTTGTCTTATCCCTTCTCCCCCCACTCTGGTTGCATTGCCTGTTTGGACCAAGTAGAGAACATGGAAGTGACATGAGTCTTTGAACAGTGCAAAAAAAAAAAAAAGGTCATTCTTTATAGTGTGATAGTGTGTTTTCTCTTACCTTGCCAGAGAACCTTGGTGTGTCTCCAAGTTGGGAGAGTTCAGGGTACACATTTGATACAAACCACTGGAAATTTCTGCAGCCCAGTCTCTTCTGTAGCTGAAGGCGCTCGCTGCAGTCTGGCTTCTCTGCCTTTATGGAGAAAGGGCAACAAGGTTCCTGGTGTCTTTGTGTCAGAGATGCTAGCACTGCACAGGAATGATTTCTACCACCTTTTCTATCCTGAATGTTATAGCTATTGATTTGTATCTCTTATGACATATGCAAAGGGGGAGATGGAGCTATAGCTTTCCTCAAACTTTGTGTTAAAACAGCCACAGTCTGGCATTGTGACAGAAGTGTTTTGGAAGTAGCATAGGTTGTGAAAATAAGTATGTCCTCCAAGAAATATTATTATACTGTAAGATAAGTCAGTCTTTGTCATATTTTTATTTTAGAAAGTCAGGACCAAGTTGGATAGTTGTTGCCCTGAAATTCATTTGGATTGTATTAAATTGCCATTTAATATAGAATTTTCCCCACTGATAAAAACTCAATTTCCTGGCCTTTAACAGCCCAAATTACCCAGTTACTGTCAGTCCTCTATGATCAGAGGGAGTAAGTGATGACAGAATTTAGCCCAAAATATAGTCTATCACCTATTATCTCTTATCTGACAGTTACTTAATCTAAGGAACAAAGGTGTTCTGCAATTATAAATGCATAAAACCTTTCCTATGATTCTCTGTTTTTTTGAATTTTAAAGACACAATATCAGCTGTCAACTTTCCTGGTAGCAACTCTGTTATGAAAAAAGACAAACACCTTCAACCCTTGGTGCAGCTCCAGGCATCTGCACTGCAAAGGACTGACAGGCTGAATATTTGAGGGTATTTAGCACTAAAGATGACTCACAGGGTTCTCAAAACCTCTAAGCACTCATGTGTCTAATTCTTCAGTTTCAAAACCACACAAAACACTTTCCTAAATCTCTCAGTGCCCAAATATTAAAAACATCTAACAACCCTTGAAATTCTCTCTCCTCTCTCTTGCCAGCAGTAGATCTCCCCTCTTCATGTTTCTACTTTTTAGAAAATGCAGTTTGGGATGGGATTCCTGGAAACTGGTCTGGATTTCTTTGTCAAAAATTAAAATTGGCAGTGTGAGCAGAGAATTGTCTGTAAATAACTTTTTTCCCAGACCAGCCATTTCTCTGTATCCATAAGAAAGAAAGAAAAGGACTTTGCAGCATGGAAAACATTGACAAATGCAGGGCCTTGGAGATCAAATGTGAGGTGTCAGTCTCTGAAGGCAGGGATCAATCATTCCATATGGCACTGTTTGCCAGCCTTTGTAAACTCCACAGGGAAAGCTCCACAGTTGGAATATGTTAAATAGAACCTCATACTTCAGTGCTGGTCATAGGTTCAATAAGCATAACAACAAAGTTTAGCAATTCTGCACCACACAGAACTGTCCTCTAGAGGTTTTCTTGGAAAAGGGAGAGAGAGAAGTAAAATGCTTCCCCTAAAAAGGGATGTTTCTCATGAGACTCTTCCTTGGCTGAGGAAGGCAGTGGCAGTAAATCTCATTTTATCATACTAGTTACAGTCTGCATTTGATGCTGAATAAATGGTGTAAATAATGTAAAGAAAGTCATTGTCCCTGTAAACCCATCTGAAAGGAAACTGTGCTTGTAAACTCAATATGCAAACCACACAAGAAAAGGAGCAAAAGAGCTGGTGGCTGAAGTAGTACAGAGCTGGGAAGAGCCTAATTCATCTGTTTAATGCTCACACCACGGGCATCCTGCACAAGATGTGATTCAGACCATAAACCAAGAAGGGTTATAAAGCCACCTAAATGGGGGTCACTGGTTGTTTTCTGCGGTGAGCTACGGTGGTGGTGAAGGCTCACGGAGAATTCTGTAGTGGCCCATAGGTGGCTCTGCTCCCCCTCTCAGCGCAGTAAATCCCCTCAGGGCCCTTTGCCGCTGAGCGGCAATAATGTCCTTGCTTGCTCGTGCCTTTTGAATAACATCCCGCTGCACTGACAGGCTGAAAACATCGGCTGTGGAAGAAAGGAACACGCAAAAAAGGCCATTTATGTTACGGTATGCTGCACACAGAGATCATAAAATTGATCATTTGAGGGAGCATCATGCTCAGAAGTAGTAAAAGTATTCTGGCTAGAATAAACTCAGGCAAAAGGTCATGCTGCTTACAGCCAGCAAGCTGTATCATTGGTGACTGTAGTTTTTAGTGGAGAAAATTGCTTCTGAGCTGATAAGAAAAGCCTTCAGGGAATTATTAAATGGTTTAAAGACCTCACCGCCCATTTTAAAAGGCTTGGTCTAGTGGCTATAACCCTTTGTGAGTCAATTGACAAGCTCCTGGCCAGTGGAGTTCAAACCTGCAACACAGACAAGGAGGGAGGATCTCTTAAAAAGATGTGAAAATAAGAGTGAAAAAGGAAACAAAATAGTTCCAGGCTCTACAATTAGTAGGCTGACTGGAGAGGCAGATCCCCTGGTGGAGATAAGGAGTGACAAGGTTACAGGAGAGAAGTCACACCAGTATACAGTCCTGTTCCTCTCCCCACTATAATGCAGCTCCTGCTGGATGTGGTTTTCGTGGGTGAAGGCCAGCCCTGAGGCACGCAGGACAGGCAGTACTGGAGCTGCTGGTGCTCACCAGTGCAGATGAGCTCATTAAAGCCACCAGGATTGGTGGCAGCCTGGGCTGTAGAGACCAAGCCCTTGTTCAGTCTGTGATCTCAAGGACTGTGAGCCTGGTGAGGAGCTAAGTCAAGACTCTGAACTTTGCAAGAGCAAACTTCCAGCTGTTTAAGGAGCTGGTGAAGGAGATCCCCTGGGAAACTGTCCTTAAGGGCAGAGGTGCTGACCAGAGCTGGCAGCTCTTTAAAGCCCCCTTTCCTACAGTGCAAGAACTCTCTATCCCAGTGTCTAGGAAATTGAGCAAGGCAGGCCANGTGACAAGGTTACAGGAGAGAAGTCACACCAGTATACAGTCCTGTTCCTCTCCCCACTATAATGCAGCTCCTGCTGGATGTGGTTTTTGTGGGTGAAGGCCAGCCCTGAGGCACGCAGGACAGGCAGTACTGGAGCTGCTGGTGCTCACCAGTGCAGATGAGCTCATTAAAGCCACCAGGATTGGTGGCAGCCTGGGCTGTAGAGACCAAGCCCTTGTTCAGTCTGTGATCTCAAGGACTGTGAGCCTGGTGAGGAGCTAAGTCAAGACTCTGAACTTTGCAAGAGCAAACTTCCAGCTGTTTAAGGAGCTGGTGAAGGAGATCCCCTGGGAAACTGTCCTTAAGGGCAGAGGTGCTGACCAGAGCTGGCAGCTCTTTAAAGCCCCCTTTCCTACAGTGCAAGAACTCTCTATCCCAGTGTCTAGGAAATTGAGCAAGGCAGGCCAGAAACTGGCATGGCTGAGCAAGGATCTGCTCCTCAAACCCAGGAGTAAGAAAGAAATGCACAGACAGTGAAAGTAGGGACAGGTGACCTGAGGAAAGTACAGGGATATGGTTTGAATATGTAGGGGTGGGGTCAGGAAAGCCAAGGCAAAGCTGGAACAGGACTTGGCAAGGGACATAAAGAATCACAAGAAGGGATCCTATAAATACATAGGTCAGAAAAGAAAGGACAAGGAGAGTGTAACCCCTCTCCCCCCTGATAACGGAGAAGAGTGAACCGGTGGCGACTGATATGGAGAAAGCTGAGTTGTATTCCTTAGTCTTTGGCAGTCAGGCTCTCCACTCTCTCAAGACCCTGATCCTTTGAGTGAGTGGGAAGGCGAACTTGATGAAACTGATTAGAAGTGAAGGCTTCAGGGAGAATTTAGAGCAGCCTCCCAGTACCTAAAGGGGACTTACAACAAGGAGCAGTAGCTTTAAACTGAAAGAGAGCAAGTTTAGTTTAGTTACTGGGAAGAAATTCTTTACTCAGAGACTGGTGAGGCACTGGAACTGGTTGCCCAGAGAAGCTGTAGATGCCTCATGCCTGGAAGCGCTCAAGGCCAGGCTGGACGGGGCCCTGAGCAACCTGATCTAGTAAATGGCATCCTTGACCATGGCAGGGGAGTTGGAATCTTCAAGGTCTGTTCTAACCCAAACCATTCTCTGATTCTGTGAAATGCAGGAGCAAATATGAATGGGAAACTGCACAGCACCTCCCCATGCTCTGCCTAAATGCTTTCAGTGAATCTTCTCCTTAAAAGCATGGCACTGTTAAATGAACAGGAATATAAATTACACATTTTCATTCAAAACTGCTCACAAGTTTGTCCACTGCCTTGTAGAAAGAGTATGATTACAAGAGAAGGTACTGAAGCCAGAGAATTCCTGAGAACTGCAGCAACATTAACATTACTAACAACATGAACTTCACCAACAACATTCCCCACAGCTGCAAGGCTCCCAATAAGCAAACATCCACTTGTTTGTAATACTGATATACAGTTCCTTGACCACCCCTGATCTGCCATGGAGACTGTACTTAAAAAATCGGTGTGGCCATTCTGTAGTTATTGGATTGTGTGTAACCTGCAGATGGTTCAAGTGTAGCTGCATGCCAGGGCTACACCACACACCTGCCTGCAAGCCTGTCCTAGCTTACAGGCTGCTGGGAATCCAAATTCCTGGAGGAATGTCTAGTCAGACGTCTGTGCCATGCTTCTAATGAAAAACCCACTTGTAAATAGTGGTGTGTTGAGATCTGACTTTCTACTTTCTCAGTTCAGTTACTTCTGGATAAGTCAGTTCAGGGAAAAAAACCACACCTTTTTTATCACTAGACCACTCAGATATGTTCCCTTCCAGGAGAGACACTATAATTTGCCACTTGCCTGTGAATAATACTGAATATCCTCAGGAATCATATGAGGAAGACGTTCAGTAACCAAGCATGAACCCTCTAGGACAGTCCTTTGAGCACACAGTGCTGCAGGCTTCCACTTCAGATCCATCACAACCCTCCATGTACTATCAGTGAAAAAACAAACCACAGCTTGTTGGGGAGTCATTTGGAGAAGAGGTTATACTCCACAAGGTTTGATAACTTCAGCACAAGGCTGAACTCAGGCACAAGTTCCTCTCTCTCCTTCCTGATCTGACAACTCTTTCACTGAAAGGTTTAATAAAAAGATTATCTTTTATATTGTCTGTATGCAGTCAGATGTCTGACTGCATACAGACACCCCCATTCCTATTCCTCTCTCTTCACTTATCTCAACACAAAACTCAGAAACAAACCTCTACAGATGTCTTTACCTTGCTGATTAAGAAAGCTACTGTGTCATGCTTGTAGAAGTTCTCTTTAAAGGAGCCCAGCCAGGTCTCTGCTATTCGGATTTTGTTCCTCACAATGGCCTCTTCATAGGAGAAGGCACGGGGGAAGTGATTTCGATAGACGTGTCCAACTCTGGAGCATGGGATAATTTCTACAGAGCCACCACAGAGCCAGGTCTGAAACACAGGGGAAAGCACAAAAAGAGACTACCTTATTTAGATTACTTTTATCTGAAATGGAGAAGCTTCTTTACTCTAGAATCTACTTCAGGAAATCCTGAAAACAGCAGGAGCATTATTATATGCTTCTTCATACATTGCTCCCTGCAGACACAGAGAAGATGCTGGGCATTCAGACCTCTGATTTGACCCAGTATGGCTATTTGTATTCTTTCATGTTTTTCTGTGCACAAACAGTGCAGAGCAGTGGA
This sequence comes from Phainopepla nitens, assembly GCA_013400175.1. Taxonomy (NCBI): domain Eukaryota; kingdom Metazoa; phylum Chordata; class Aves; order Passeriformes; family Bombycillidae; genus Phainopepla; species Phainopepla nitens. Next base: position 137,519 of record VXBQ01017099.1, on the reverse strand, counting down.
GAGATCTGGGTGCACACCTTCCCTTGTCTGGGACAATAAAAATGCTATGCCCTTTGTGCCTGCAATTTTCATTGGTTTTCAATATCAGTTACTCTTTATATTATGCAAAAATCAATGCAAATTATTTAATATAGACAATTTGCTATTAAAACTGCAGGCTGGCAAAGAAATAAAGCTACTCTCCCTTTGGTGCATGTTAACATGCCAGAATAGAAGAGGCAGCTTTCAGAGGGTGCCAAAAGCAGTGACTCAGGCCTCAGGCAGATAGTGATAGCCAGCAAAACTTCCTTCTTGTGACATAACGCTCCCAACTCACAGCAGCTGCATGTTTTTGTGTAGTCCTGACAGGCTGTGGATAGGTTTCTGCAGGGAAGGCTTAGTCTCCATAACCCGACATGTTCTGCACTGTTTTTACAAATAGCTTCGTGCTTTTTGACTTAAGTTCCTTAAAATTGCAATAGTTATCACAGCTTGAGGTTTTAATTAAGGTCCTTACCCTAATAGATAGTTCCAGGTTTTCTGCTCCCCATATGGTCATGTCAGAATCATAAGCTCCAGTATTTTGGAAGTAATGTCGATCCATGGCCACCACTGCACCAGCTACTGCAGGACTCCTGTGTTGAAAACAGTTTGGAAGTCAACACCTTGAGTTATGGATAAGGAATTACACAGGGGGTGAAAATTCCATCATTTTCATAGAGAGAATATTACAAAATGATTCAATACTGCTCCACATAAGCTTGAATGAACTGATTATCCAACCCAAATAAAGAACAACTGGAGTGTAATTCTAGGAATTGGGGGAATTCCCTTCTTGGGGAAGGGAGCTAAGAGCTGAATTATCAAACAAGACTCAGAGCAGTGGGGAACATTGCACATATGTACATTCAAAACAAGAGACAAACAGATCATGATTAAGACATCACTTTTAACTCTGTATGACCTGTCTTTTGCTTTGCCTACAAACCTCCACACCTTGTCTGGTCAGGCTGTACTCTGGTTATGTTGATGTGTGGAAAGTATTTGTCACATTGAAAGTGTGACTGCAATCTAGTTAGAACGATTAGAAAGCCAAAACAAACAGCACAAACAAAAAAACTATCCCTTCAGAATTATTAACTGAGCATGTGCAAGTAAGCACACCTTTCTCTTGTTAGCTGGAAGATGACCCGATGACCCAAACTGTACAGTTTTGCTGCTGAGCTGAGCAAGGCACATTGTGTGATGGACTGTTACCTGATAGGGCTGATGGGAGACTGTCGTCCCTTCTCTTCATGCTCTGGCACTGGTTCCCAGTGAAAATCTAATTTCCAATCAAAAACACCTCGATGCAGCCCCACAGAGTGATAGTACTGAAAGGTCTTCCAGTCTATGACATCTATGACAGGAGAGACGACACTGTTTCTGAAAAAGACAGTACCATTTATTTCCAAAACCAAAGCATAAGTTAAGTTCATTACTCTGTTAGTAAACCTTAGTTCTCCTCTTTGACACTGTCAAGCACAAGCACTCTAAATGCTGAGTGCCATTAGTTTCCCTGCTGACAGAAGCTCAGGTGCTCAGAGCATGGGAATACTGACCATGCAGTGAGGAATCTAAAGGACAATAATTTACTGATACCCTGTACCTTGCATTGTCATATAACACTATCTAGGATTTTGTTATGAGTTAACCATCAGAATTCTTATAAAGCTATTTCACACAGAGGCCCCAGCCTCTGATGCTATAGGCTCTGCATGGATGGAAAGTTTATAGCAGAAGATGATTTTGGCCTCTCACACTTTACCATCCTTTGATTTTCCTGTAGATGTTGCACACACTTCATGAGTTTGTCACATCAGGCCAATAAAGAGTGCACTTATCTTTAGTTTGTTCTGCTGATTGTTTTGAAAACAATATTTATTGCTGAGTTCAAAGCCAGTGTTTTGTTTGCATTTTATCACAATCTTAGAATGCTCTTGCAAATGCACTGTCACAGGGTGGAATCCACTTTTAAGAGCAAGAACAGAGCCATTACACTGTAAGTGGCAATCCTTGAATTCATTTCTAACTTAAGTTAGCTTTGGATTAGTCTGAGAAGAGGTACTAGACATTTCCCTATGGCAAAGAAGTCACAGTATTTCACAGTGTACTTGCACATCATCTTGGAATTAACTGGTAGTTCAGAACACTCTTCAATGTTCCTTGTTTTCAGGTCAATGATATATCACATTTGGAAATTTTCAGAGTATGAATGAAATGGCAGTAGGAACTGCAGGGGTAAAGTGTTGAAGAATAACATTATCCATTTCTTCTCTGTTATACTAAAAGGATAGTCTCTGGTCTCAGTGCAAAGGCTTGTCTGTAGACAGAAGTTCCTCTGGAGAAAAATCAGTATTATTTAAGAAGGATTAAAGTACACTGGAAAAAATTATTATTGTTCTAGAGTAGGAATACCCATGTAGGAAATTATTCCCTAGGAAAAAACTTCCTGTTTAAACAGAGAGAGCGAAAAATGAAATGGTCAATTTAGGGGCAAAATGTAGGTGATTTTTATCTCCTCTTTTAAGGTGTATATGTTGTTCAGAGGTCACAAGGAGAGAAATTTGCTTGGAACATAATATTGTCAGTGAAGAAAGGACATCTCAGAAGTCTCCAGTGCAGTGAGACATTTGTATTTTTCCATGGCAGAGGCCAGAACCAGCTAAGGAAGATGGTAGCTCTGGGTGATGTTAATGTAATCTTGACATATCTTCTCTGCCTCTACAATCACTAATGTTTCTTCAGTATCAGAGTGGGGGGAAATATCCAACTTTGTTTTTTTGCAGTTGATATTTCCTGTAGAGGATTTTAGAAGCCCACAGAGAAACAGACTACTGCTTGACAGTTGATAGTACAAAGATGAACCACGCAGAGGATTGCTTTAAAATGACTCAGTTTTGTTTCCTAGTAAGAGCAGACTGTCTTATGATGAGCTTAAGTCAGGAAGATTCATAATAGAAAAGTGATTTTATTTCTCTGCTCAGGTGTAAAACCATCCTTTATAATATGCAACAATAGGCACTCTTAGAAACAAGCATCTGGTTTGTAAATAGGTGAGAAAATTTTATGGTCACTTGCAGCGTTTGCAGCATTTGCAGGCATATACATCAAGTCCTGTCATCCTTCCGCAGGACTCAAGAAGAAAGAAGTGATGCTAAAACAAATAAAGCTGATATCCCTCCCTGATTCTCCTAAGGATGTCCCTGTGATTCAGTTTTGTATCCATGACAGGAGAAACCACCCAGCGCTCAAGACAGCAGGGCCCTTTCTACTGAAAGCTTTACTCACCAACAGCATGCAAAGGAAACTACCTGCTTCTAAAAGTTACTAAAGGTAGTGTCCCTCTGGACTCACTCAAACAGGCATTTCTTTTCTTTGATATGCTGGGGGAAATCCATCTGACAAGTTAAATGGGTTTTAAATGACTAAATGTCAAAAATGAGAAGTCGCTGTAAGTAATTTCTACAGCCTGCTGCATCCTCCAGTGCACGAGTACCTCTGACAACTGCCTGGCTGCATAGTTCCCACCTCAGTTTGCTGCTGCTTGCTGAAACCCACACTATCTACTGCTACTGGTTTATCCATTCTCATTCAGACAGGACTGAGGAATTAATGACCCCAGGGTAGTTTATTTTACAGCTCCAGATTCAAGAGGGAAATATCAGGAGGCTGTATTTGAGTAGAAGCCAGAGGCAATGTAGACTAAGCCACTCAAAAGACCTTGACCATGCAGACTAGACCACATGAACTGACCCTGGATAGTTCAGATAGAGACAATGCAAATACAGACACACTCAGATGTATTCTGAATCAGATGATCCAAACATCTCAGCCTATCGTACTTTTTCGTATCATTGCAACTATTTAAAATCTGTGTTTTTCTCTGAATTCACCTTAAATTTGTTGCCACTATAATGCTTCAAACTCCAGTGGGGCTTCTGGCATCAGTGCAGTTGCTCACAAGAGTAGGCGCCACAGTAGTAGTTCTAGTTATTGGGCATTGATTCTTCAAGGTTCCAATTCAAGAAATATACCAGTAAGGACATAGTGAATTCTGATAGTTTGGAGACCAAGCAATTATCCAAACTATCTGTAAATTATGACATGGAAAATTACAGTGTTTAAGCTGAAAATAACTTGAAGGAATAGGTTACGTTCTATCCTGGCTAAATTCAAAAATTAACCAGAACAAAATAAAATCTGATCTCCTTTCAGAAAAAATTATATAGTAAAAACTGATAACTGTGTTTTAGAGCTACTACTCGTGTAGCTTTTTCAGAATGCCAGATTAACAATTTTCAAGAATATGTTTGTAAGACTATCTAGACTTTCACCCAGTGTAAGTGTAGTATAATCACAGTGTAGCTCTGCTGAAACCAACAGAAACACACCCTTTTAGATCTAAATATTGGGAGTGTCTTTCTGATCTGAAATAGAGGAATGTAGTAACTTTATCTTGTGTGAAAATTGGTCAATATTCCATTTTAATCCTAATCAAACAGTGCTTTACCCATTTTTGGTTGGTATGATTTAAAAAAAAATTAAAATAGCTGTTTTCTGCATATTCGATGATGGTTTGATGTTTGCGTAGTTCTAAATGCAAATTTGCAGTAGATGGTAATTGGAAGATGTTCTTAGCTATTCTTGTTTTTAACTGGGTAACTGGCAGACAGCAGCTTCTCAGCACTTTGAAATGAAACACAAATTACTGCTAATTTTACTCTGTGGAATCTGAGGAAAGGGGGAAACAGGAAATTCAAATACAACTAGCAGTAAGGCTTTGAACTGTTTGACTAATCTGTGAATATTTCAAATGCTTGGAACTCACACAAATTACAAAAGGTCACAATTCCATGAAAAAGAGCAACCCAAACAAGAACAATTTCCTGGTTTGGGATTTCTTTACCAAATACAATTGCAAATGAAATGTCTTCCCATGACCCTTTACAGTCAGCATGGACATTATGTTCTTTTCTAATTTTAAACTAAGTAACATGAAAGATTTAAATAATGTATCTGTTTTGAAGTTTTGGATACACTTTTTTGTGAAAGTGCTTTTGTATTGATTTATACTTTTTTTTGCTGGAAGGGAATAGATTTTAATCTGTTTAAATCCTTCTTTAAATAAGGAGGAAAAAAAACCAAACATGAAAATTATATATATTCCTCAACATATTTCAGGTGTGTCACAGCTTGCAAAAATTAGATAGCTAAGAAATCCAGGCAGACCCAGTTCTCTGTTTCTGCATGCAGTCAAAACTTCAGTGAGTAACTGAGGAACCAAGCTGGTTCCACAAAATGATGCATTTCCACTGAGAGCACCTTGCTGGCTCACTGAAGTCTTAGGAATATGGGCCACTTGAAATAAGATAGGGTTAATAAGAAGATAAAATGCAGTGATAAAGAATAGCAAAGCTAAATGAAAAAGATTACTTAAATACTGCCTTACACACCAACTCCAGACTAACTGGGGGTGTAGGAACAATCTACTCGAATGGATGGACTATTCATATGCTAAGCACTAAGCAAATCTCTGCAAAGCAGAGTGCTAAGGGAATGATTTGGGAATGCTTTGTTAAAAATAATAATTTTTGAACCTGCCTTTTTTTTGCTAGAATATTAAAATTTGTATGTAGAGTAAAAAAAATCTGTAGAGGTAACCAACACCTTTTGAACTGGACAGTCAGGGCACTGAGCCATGAATTATGCCTAAAGCTTTATTGCTCCTGTGTTTAGCAGTAATATTTGCCTTCGGCTCTAGACTTTCATCTTTATTTTCTTTACTTCAGCTTCTTTAAATTAGGTCACATTCTGATCCTGATCAACTGTGAAAGATTGTTGTCTTCCCATAACCTACCATGTAAATGCAGAACATTAACTGAATTTGAAATGAGTGTTACTGACAAATGAGGGATATAAAAGGATTGAGCAAACACAGAAATCCCAGGAAGCAGGCTGTTACACGTGAAGTGTATGGAAGGCTTTCAAAACAGGGAGAGCAGCATGGAATTTGCATGCTCAGATGCTGGGGTTGTGTGGGCTCTGAATGGATAACATCAGGCTTCCCCAAGCCTGTGAGAAGTTAGAAAACAGATGGCTTATGTATTTGGTAGCTCAAAGAGCTGGGATATGGGCCACTGAAAAGTGGGGAATCAGAATAAAAGAAATGAAGAAGCTGTTCATCTTTAGTGCAAAATATAAAAATTTCTGGACAGCAGAACTCTTCCTATTTCCGTATTACAAGCAGAGGCTTCCATTTGTTTCTGATGGGAGCACACAGATGATGAAACACCTTTCCACTGCTATGCTAATTTCTTATTCTGTTTATCAGCATTTTCATTAAAGATTACTGACCTAGAATCACAGTGCCAAGTAGAGGCACTTTGAATTTTAGAAAGCAGATAAGCTTTTTTAAATAATATAACAGGCTTCTGTTTCCTAATCTAATATTTGAGCTGTGGTATAGGCAGTGCTCCAGCACAGAGAGAAACAGCCCTTGCAATGAGGAGCAGGGCAAAGGTCCTAAGGGCCAGCTGCCCCTTTGCAAACCACCCCTCTGTCCATAGTTATGGTGCCCAGGCCTTTTTCAGAGATGGAATTCCTTGTCAAGGATATAATCAAGGTTCATTTTGCTTTTATGAAGTATTTTAAGGAAATAACTTTTGGATTTTTTTTTTTGTCATCCTGCTTCAGCACGGTGACCACTGTTTTTAGATCAGAGGAACAACATTTTTAAGGCCTCATGGCACAGTTCATTATATGCCCCCTCTGCCTTTCCCTGCCTTTGCACAGAATGCAAAATTTCCAGCAGTCTCCTGGGAAAGGCAAACCCTTCCAAAGATGACTGTAGTAATGGCACAGCTGCATGGTTATGCACCATGCTACTCACCTGGAATTAGCCTGGAACACAAACAGTTGTCAAATGAAATGATCAGTGGGGCATCTCATTAGTTTTCTAATATTGTCCAGGTACCTACAGTATTCATCCTTGAATAATCAAAATGTCAAGGAATGCTTTAGAAACCACTGAACCATTCTCTAGGCAATATACTAAGCTGATGCACAGCTTCCCAGTCAATTTATTAGGCATGGTTCACAGAACTAGTCCCAATCAAGGTGCTCAAAAGTGTATATCCAATGATTTTAGAATGACTTAATACTTTTTTTCTGGAAAATAAATTAGATTGGGTTAGTGAATAGAGCCATCACATAGGGAGATGAAATGTCATTACTTAGAACAAGTCAAGTATCTGCCAAGTATTTCTGTATAAATATTTCTATACCTGTAAAACTGGGATAATTCTTTTTATATTTATCCTACAGTCTACTAAGAACTGGGAATATCTCTCCTGTTTTGAGTATGTTCAACTCACAGTGAGATCTCAGTCTGGGCAAGGATCTCTCAGCATCACTCTAAGACAGATCACAATAACAGTGACACACTTTGACCAGGAATCTAGAAACTTAGGCTTAATCACAATTTTCGAAGTTAAAACCACTCCTCAGCTCCCTTAGGCTTCCGCAAAGGTTTGAGCTTTGAAAGGCTGCATTGGTCCTTGCAAGTGTTTTCCCATCCTGTCCCTCCAGCAACAGTGCATGGGTTACAGTTTGACTGGTACTTTAAGAAGAGGAAAGATGGATATTTCACCAGTCACTCTCAACTTCCTGTGCTCTCCTCACTTGGGTAGTCTCAGGGAGTGCACATGATTCAATTTAACAGCTCCTCAAGTGCTAAAATGAAGCCAAGTTGACTGTGCTAATGCTGTACATTTCCATGGTGATCTCCATGCCAGCATTACAAGCAATTTACAAAAAGTCATGAATTAACTTCCTTATCGGGTCAGTGTTATTGTCACCATTCTTCAGCTGGAGAAAGAGGGACAGGACAGTAAGGGAAGGTGACTGCCAGGTGCCTTAGACCTTATCTTCCCTCCTCCATGGAGGACATCACAGGTTCTCCTCACTAGCAGTGACAAAGCTTCCAGGGTCAGACCCAGTGTCTGATACAGCACATAAAAAGAGATGGCTTAACCCATACTATTATCCAAACAGTTTTCCACCTTTGCTTCATTAATCCAATTAGATATCAGTTAATCCACTGTTAAATTCTGCTCTCCTGCAGGAATAAATGAGCATATGGGCCCTATAAGGGAAGAGAATTCCTTTCTCAGCCCCTGGTGACAGGCTACAGAATCTCTGCATGATAGCAGACTTGGAGGCTTTGTATTCCCTCAGGAGGGATAATTTTTGACTGTGAATTTTGGATATTGTGGGGTTGTGGCTTCTCTCTTGCTGTTGTAATTCTCCCTTCAATACAGCTCTCCTCTGAGATTTTTTGTAACTCTTTTAATTTCAGCAATTTCAACACCCTTGAATAAGGACTGGGTAATTGATACACACAGTAGTTTTGCTTGAACATCAAAAAAAGACTGTAGTTCAAGGCAGAAGAATCATGAAGTATATTCATAGTAAACCATCTAATTAGTCAGCAAACAAAAAATAATCTGCTTTTCCAAGGAGGGCCTTTTTGAAAAGAATATTCCTGACATTCTAGCGCAGCATTACTCTTGCTTTCAGTATTCTTAATGTTTTCATTCAAATGATGTAATAATTTCTAAAAGCTCACATTAATTCTCTCATAAGCAAACATAATAAGCCATAAAAGCAGCTTCTTCCAGTGCCTGGGAATAGCCTTTGAAGGTGTTTAGCGTGACTATTTAACAGTCTAGTAAGAGTTTAAAGATTTTTTTTTTATCCTAGCAATTATTTTTTTTTCCCAAGTGACAAGTTAATGTACAAATTTTTCTTTCAAAAAAGTCTCTTTAATAAAAGATTTACTGACATGTAAGCCTAGAAATATTTGCAGTGGTTTTGATCTCTTTGAAGGACTGCACAGATGAGCTCAGCTGTACCTTAGAGAGCAGGCCCAAGAACCACCCTAAACATGAAGTACTCAGAAATACGAATCTCTACCTTACTCTGTTACTTTGGTGTCAGTGAAAGTACCTGTGATTAGCTGGACCTCCCTAGGCTGCCCAAGAAGTCTGGGCTTTTGGTGTGGAAGAGAAATAGCAGCCAAAAGGTGATGTTGGTACTCAGCCAAACTGGCTCAGGAGGAAAAAGCGTTTTATTCTTGGCTTCATTACTGAGATGGCTAAAAAGTAAAAATAATGGTATCTTGCAGTAGTTTTCTCTGGTGGATGTTTGTTGATTTACAAACAGGTTGAGATTGAAACCTTTTAAAGTGAGACCACCAGGAAGCCTTCTTAAAGCTCTAACTAGATAAAAATTTTGAAATTTACACTGGGTATAAAGTGAGGGTTATGAGCTGTGAGACCTATCCTGCTTCCCACATATCAGAGTGATGCATATGGTGATAGGGAGAAAATAAAGGGGATGTGACCAGAAGCAAGAAGGTAACCAAGGGAGGATTACAAAAACTACCCAACACTTTCCAAACACGCCCCTTTCAGCAGAAATTGGCGTACCCAGGGATATTTACCGGTTGCTGGAGAGCCTGGCCAGGAGGGGCTCCAGCCAGCCCTTCTGACACTCGCAGTGTGAATCCATGAAGATGAGCACATCCCCAGCAGCCCGTGCAGCTCCTAGCATCCGCCCTCGGATGACTCCAAGCCTCTTGTTGCTCCGGATGAGCTTCACACCATCCAGCTTAGAGATGTATTCACTCAGAGCTGACTTCAGGGGCCCTGTCAGAAACAGAACAGGCACTGAAATGTTTTAGCTTTCATTCAGGCTGTTATAGAAAAGGAACAGGTAGTAGCAGATGCTTCTTCTTGCTGGTAAAATGTTTCAGGGGCGTCTGTTTTAAATGGCCAAGTAGGCCACGTTTCAAATATTTCTACAGCAGCATAATGTCAAAGGGAAGTAGAGACTAATGGAAACTGAGATTCACAAGGTATGAAGCTATTCCTGTGGGAATCTTAATAGCCTCCTCTCCTGTTTTCAGCAAAAGGTGGATGCTCTCATCATCTCATAAAATACACAGATGAGAGTGAGATACCACAGGTGTTTGGCTTTTCCAAGCACTTTGGATTACTTTAGCAATGTGGACTTTTCCACTCTATGCTTCAGCCAAAATCTGGGTCTGGAAATTATGACAGCCCATCTGGTCCAGTGGGAATCCTAAAATTTGCATACTGTGATCTTATTTTAAAGTAAGAAAGTTCTTGTAAATGATGTGGGGGAAAAAAAGAAACATATTTCAAAGCTGAAAGGCTACGCCGAATTCTAGGGACGGATAGTGAAACCTGGTAGCCAGCTCTGGGCTCTGCTCAGCTTGCTTCTTGAGAGTTTTCTTTGCCTTCTCCTCTCCTCACACCCTTCTTGGAGGAGGATAGTTTCTTCCCTGAAGTTTTGGAAAACAGAACTCACATACAGAGAAATGGGAGCTACCTTGCTGGCTGAGATCATCGACTAGGATGATATCCTTGAGGAAGGCCTTTGGGGCTGTATCCATAATGCTGTGCACGGTTCTCAGCAGAGTAGACCAGGCTTCATCATGGAAACAGATGATGACACTAGCAGTAGGCAGACTGGAGTCATATTTTTGCTGTAGGCACCTGCATGTGGGAAATAAGGAAGACACTGGAAACACTGGAACAAATGGCTAATTTTTTTCTCAGAGCAAAGTTGCAAGCAGCAGCTAAACCTTCAGGGCTGAAGAGCAGTTTAAGACCTCAACTCACTTCTAAGAAAAGGAAGTACTAAAGTGTCTTAAACTGGAACATGAAGTGAAAATATGGGAATGGCACTATCAAAATTATAATACAAAAAGAGGAAAGTGTTCCTGTGTTCTGGGGTAGTTTTTTTCCTGCTCTGACTGCCGCAAAAAACAGCTCAAACAGAAATGGTCCAGAACACAGAGAAAAAGTGAAGATAATTAGAGCAGAGTGAGGGATAAAGAAGGTCAGTCAGCCTCCATCAATTTCCACATTTTCTCAAGTAAGAGAGAAAAGAGCAAACAATTGCAGTATCATTAAGACTAACAAATAAAACAACTAATCTGCACAACAGATCAGTATCTGTGGATTACCTGACCAAGATCCTAGTGACTGAAGCCAACATCTCAGTCCTTTACAGCAATGACACAGATCCTTACATGGGCCGTGATTGCAAATATGGATACATTTAAGAAAGAAAATGTATTTTCACTATAAAGCTTGTACAGGTTGGGTTGCTTTTCCAATGAAAATGAATCACTGCTGAATGAGGCTCCCAGCTGGGAGTCAGGGTGCAATTGAACCAGCAGAGCAGTCTGGAACTGGGTGGCAGGGTGCAATGTGGACAATCCAGTTTTGGGAGTTTGCTCCCTCATAGTTTTTCATTGTCTTTGGCTTGGGGAACACTGGCTGCAGGGAGAGGCTGCCATCTTGTCTTTGTCTCAGGAGGCCATGTGGCACTGGGTAAGGAGAGCCATCTTGTCTTTGTCTCTGGAATAACCACAGTCATTGCTGAGTCACAGAAACATCCCCTTGCCATCTTGTCTTTGTCTTTGGAATAACCACAGTCATTGCTGAGCCACAGAAACATGCCCCTGCCATCTTGTCTTTGTCTTTGGAATAACCACAGTCATTGCTCAGTCACAGAAACATCCTCCTGCTATCTTGTCTTTGTCTCAGTGGCCATGCAGAACTAAGCCAAGGTGGTGAACACCTTTTGTGTGTAAAGCACCTTCTCTTTTTGTACACTTTTGTTATTAATATTGCTGCTGTCACTGTGTGTTTCTTACTCCATTGCCATTTGCTTTCAGTAAATTGTTATCTCAACCCATAGTCTCTCCTTTGTCCTTCCCTCACCAGAGGGGAACAGGGGGAAGTTTAATTGCCAGCTGGTGTTAAATCACCACAATAAGTCAAACATTAAAGATAACAAACACTTCCCATTCATCCTCACAGAAACTGCATATGAAAACCATCTATTCTGGTGTGAGGATTCACATTTTCCAGGAAATGCCTTCAAATGTCCATTGTAGATATGCAAAGGCTATGTCTGTAAACTGCTTTGCTGACATTAGAATGCACATTTAAAAATTTTCATTTCCCAAATAAAAGTCATTCAGGGTCCTAAGTCATTTAGTCTCCAGCAGCAAGAGTTTCATCAAGGAACTACACAATTGGTTGAATGTAGCCTATTGTTATTTCAGCATTTTTGTATTGCCAAGCACATAATTATACAGATTTTACAGTGGTTGTTAAACAATTGGCTACTCAGCAGAAACTCATGTAAGGGATATGATTTTAGTATTTCTGTTTATTAGCATTTTACTTAGTGCTTCCATTCTTGGACTGAGGTCTTATGCTGCTAGACACTATCCAGACACAAAGCTGCTAATCGCTTAAGAGAATCCATAGTCTGAATGATTTAATTATGAATACACATAAATGGTTACTATAGATGCACTTCTGGGAATATATATTTAAAATGAGCTCAATCTTAATGATTTATTATATTTTTCAATAGTTCACTTTTTTTTTGCATAGAAAGGCAAATTTTCTTGATCATTTTCACACTGTAGTTAATCTATATTGTCATTGGTTTACTAGTTTTGTGTAATCAACAATACTGTTACCTCACAATTTCATATAAGGTGATTGTTTCCATTTTTAGCAGGATCAAGAAAAGAATACTCTTATGACTGGGAGTGAGTATTTTCAAGCAGTAGAATTGAGAAGTAATTATGAAAAGTGAAGATCTGATGTAGTCTTTTTACTACCAGGCAGCTTCTAACCAGAAACATTCTATAGCTATTAGCACCTAATTGCTAGTACTGTGGTTATAGCAAGAAAATAAGGCTGTTGTGAATTCTTAATTGGAAAAGAATTGAAAATAACTGTATTTGAACACATAACCTTGGTGGTGAGTGCTTAGTTGCCATGGAGATTGGCAAAGACTTGCAATATAGATAAATCTAATCTTCGCAAAAATGCATAAGGGTACTGGTATACAAAAATACCTTCCCTGTGATTTGGAGCAGTTTCATAAACTGTCTATCATAAATTGGCATTTCAAAAAATCAGGGCTGTGACTGATATGAGACGTAGTGGTTTAATCTAATTTGTGAAAAACAAGGAATTGTCTCATGCAGCAATGAACAGAGAGCAATTCTGACAAGGCAAAGGCAGAGCTGACAGAGACTCCCACTCACCTTCAGGAAAATGTTTCATTGAGATTCAGCTCCAAACAGCACTCCAGAGGAAGCTATACTTTTGTAATGAAACTTTAAACTTTAGTTGATACCTTGTGAGTTTCTTTTGCCATTTGATACTCAAACCCAAGAGCTGAAAACAGACCTTTCTTTTGGGCAGAGCCCTCATCATAAAAGTCACAGTGGCAGGCCTGATTCAGGTGTCCCAGGAGAGTGTCAGTCCTAGCTGGAGCAACTGATGGCAGCAGAAAGCATTTTGAGGGATGAAGGTACCTCAGAGGATGGGCCACCTCTTATGTGAAGTAGTTGCCATCTAATTTCAAGTGACATGAGGGAGACTGAGTCCATGGAGGTAACTCACTGAAACATCTCTAACTGGTTGGCTTCCCTCTAATTAAATAATAATAGACATTGTGTTGAACAACATGATGCAAACTGAGCAGAGACACAGACAATCTGATTCTGGTTTGCTCTCTTTTTACACTGCTGTAAAACTGGACTGACACAGTTGCGAGCCCGGCCCCCAAAGTAAACTACACCTAAAAATTATCATTGTGGTTTGTGTGTGGTGCCACAGAGGACAGGTCTGACTTCGACATATTCTGCTGCAGGTTTGTGGTCTGGATTTAGATCAGCCTCAGATGCTGAGATCTGGGGTTTCAGTCTGGGCTCTGTAAACTGTAGTGTTGAGAGCTCTTTAGGCTGTAACTAGTCAAACAGCAAAATCCACCCAACAGCTCCGAGACCATGGCTTAAATTTTACCAAGATCAGTATTAACTAAAGCTGTCTCTTGCTGGATGGCCCTTCAGATGCCAAAGTAATACTGTTTTTTGGCTTTCCACCGCAGGCAGTAAACCAAGGTAGTCGCTCCTCCTTTGAACATTACGTAGTTCAAAGAGTTAGCAGTGAAGCATGCCAAAAAATAACTGAAATAATATCAGCATGTCATTATTTAATGGAGTTAAACCAAATTAGCACTGAACCTAGTCAATAAACAGTTTCATTTCTCTTTCTTTGAGATTGTACCCTTAAATTAGAGCTGCTAGCTGGCTTTAAACATGTGAAAATGAATACTAGAAAAAAAAATTTCTGTGTCTTATTTAAAATGTTTTCCAGTACATCTCTCCACTGTGTTCTGGGAGAAAAATACATTGTTTTTGTTACAGGAGACAAGACACCACTCACATCCCTTGCCCTACCCCTGGGAAGGGAGGCGTATCACAGAATAAATTAGGTTAGAAAAGGCCTCTGAGATCGTCAAGTCCAGTCTTTGACTGATCATCACCTTCTCAATGAGACCACAGCACTATGTGCCATGTCCAGTCTTTCCTTAAACACCTCCAGGTACAGTGACTCCACACCTCCCTGGACATTTCGTTTAATGTTTAATTACCCTTTCTTTGAAGAAATTCCTCCTAATCTCCAACCTGAACTTTCCCTGGGGCAGCTTGACAGTAGATACACCTCAGATCCTTTTTAAGAAGTGTGATGAGTAGTCCCTCCTGGGCTGCTGGGGCAACTGGCTCTCAAGTCTCCAGAATTCAAATATAACACCTGGGGCTTGAAATGCAACATTTTTTCACACTGGCCTTACAGCCCGGCTGCTGACAGGTATGGTGGTGTTGGCAGAGCTTGTCCGACACACCAATCTCCACCTTCCTTCCTCCTGCGACTCTCCTTTCAGTACTTGCCACAGAATCACAGGCTATCCTGAATTGGAAGGACCCACAAGGATCATTGAGTCCAACTCGTGGCCCTGCCCAGGACACCCTAAAGGTCACAGCATTTGCCTGAGAGCATTGTCCAAACTCTCCTTGAACTGGCAGGCTTAGTGCTGTCACCGCTTCCCTAGGGAGCTGTTCTAGTGCCCAGCCACACTATGGGTGAAGAACCTTTTCCTAATATTCAGCCTAAACCNTATCCAGCCTAAACCTCCCCTGACACAACTTCAGGCCATTCCCTCGGGTGCTGTCACTGGTCACCACAGAGAAGAGAGCAGTGCCTGCCCCTCTTCTCCTTGTGAGGAACCTGTAGACAGCAATGGGGTCTCCCCTCAGTCTCCTCTTCTCCAGGCTGAACAAACCAAGTGACCTCAGCCGCTCTTCACGCAGCTTCTCCTCCAGACCCACTGCCATCTTTGTGGTCCTCCCCTGGACACGCTTTAATAGCTCTCTATCTTTCTTACAGCACGGTGCTCAAAACTGCACACGATATTTAAAGTGAGGCCTCACCAGTGCAGAGTCGGCTCCACTTTTATGAGTGACCATCGGGTCGCTCTTGTTC